>CAWUFW010009654.1:600000-765932 GCA_963921515.1 Calotriton arnoldi | reverse complement strand
GCATGTATTGCTCCTTGGCCAAGCAGATGTCACTCTGAAGCCCACATCCCACATGCAACAGCCAATCACATGTAACCCCACACCCTATCCCATTTGTAATCATGCTCAGTATATCCTCGACATGTATTCCGCTGCCAGTAGTGTCCACTATACTGCATCACAGAGGACAGAAGACTCAATATAATGTTTGAAACCAAAACTGTCTCCGCTGACTCATTTCACAAGTACGAATGAGAGAGGATGAGAGTATGTGAAGTACACGGCAGTCGTGACATGACCATGTAGTCCACTGGTATTGGATGTCAACGCAAATGAGTAGCACTACAGTGGAAGACACACATGTGTCGTGTGAAGTCGTATGGACGCAGTGCTCAGGTGGGTGGGTGCGACGGGTAGATGCGCACATGCCAAGTTGGAGCACGCCGTGTTGGGAGGGGTCATGAACAGTACACCACCGCTTCCCTGGGCATTGTGAGAGGACACCTGTCGGGGGAGTGAACACGTGTGTGCACAGCAGCCGGGCACACGTACAAAGCGGTACCAGGCGCACCTCAGCCCACCCTCTGTGGACAAGCTGGATCCTGTTGTGCGCCCACCATGCCCCTTGACAAGGCACACACAGCCCCAGTCGACCAGGTGTAACCCCAACATAGTCAATCCGCACAGGCGATACAGGGCACGGGATGGCAGTGGAGCATGGTGTGTGAGAGGTCTCCTCGCGCTCCTCCTGGTCATATCACGCAGGCAATAGAACCTCAACGTCTAGCATGGCACAAGTCAAATGGAAGTGTAGGGGGACGCACCACAGCACGAGCAGCACTGACATCACGGGAGGTGGCTCGCACCATCCCATCCATTGCCCATCATACCAACCTCGCCACATGCCATTGCGACTAAGTGCAAGCGCATGCGCCACCACCCCGAGCCCTCCCCAGAGAGGCCAAAGAGTGAATGTGTGGGCCATCAGCCACAGACGGACGCGGCCTGGCCGCAAGGGCAGCCACAGCCACTGGGTGTCGCAGGTGGCGGATCCGGAAGGCGAAGACTGTGATGCATAGTCCATGCAGGCCGGGTCTCCATTTGGGGCACCACGCAGGTGGACGGCGTCCCGCCACACATCATACCCTGAGACAGCCCACTCGTGCAACTGGACCCACACATACACTCCTTGCCCTCTCTGGTGCGAGCTTGGGGCTGCCTGTGCAAGCGCTAGCCTCGCAGGTGAGCATGCATATTGGGGGAGCGAGGGGAGGACATGAGGGCTGGGGCGAAGATGACTGTATCACTGTCAGTTAGTACAAGGGATGACCCAGATGTGGAAAGGAAGAGACGTGTCCCGTGTGTACTGCAACTAGTCGCCAATACAACTACCCCCCATGTCCGGAATGTAAGCCCGCACCTAGGCCCGCCCATCCGCCACATCGAACATACCACCAGCACGACAACCTTCCCATTCGAAACACTGACTGGGGGTGGCGACCAGTGTACAATCATGTGTAGCCTACCCACGCGTACATGTGGGCCCTCCATGATCCATGTCACCTGCGGCAAAGTCATGACATGCGCAATGAGGGAAGTGAGGAGAGCTGCCCGCCCCACGCGCAGAAGGTGCATCAGCTCCACAGACCCAGCAGCGAGTCCAGCAGGGGTCACATGTGCAGGGGCAGCTGTGCCTGGTGTGAAGGCACATGCATATAGACAGCACATCGACCAATGTGTAGTCTGCCCACATCTACAGTCCATCATCATGCGGACATAGGAATTGAACACAGGGCAACACATCTTAGTGGGTGCACCCACCGTGACCAACAATGCGCAATCATCGACGTACCCGCCCTGTGCATGGCCCCCCACCCAACGGAGGCACATCCAGTGCCACCATCCCACACACACAAGCCTTCCACGGAACATGCTGTGTCCAATGGTCAGTACAGAGTCAGCGCCCATCTGGTGGATCCTGAACAGGAGACACATGCACACACATGCCAGCTCCCACTATGTACGACTGCCACCTGGCACGTGCAATGTAACCTCTCACCTGTGACGTGTGACTGCAAGCACACAGCCGTCTTGGCATGGGGCTGTCAATGTGGACACCTGTCAATGTTTCGGGAGGTGTGATCCGTACAGTGCTGTACATAGGGTGCAGTGCTGACACCTACTACTGTCTCATATCCCCTCGTGCCACAGGTCCCACTTGTTTTGGCCGCTCAGCCTGTGCCCACATCGTCGTCGTCGTGTGCCATACTCATCCAGCCGCGGAAGCAGTTGCATGCTCAGCAGACATTCATGTTGCCGTGGCGTTGCCGCTTGACGGATATGCAGTCAGTCCCCATCAGCACGCCCCGCAAGTCATTGGGGCCTAGATCCCCATGTGCATGCACATGGCAGTGGTTTGTATCACTAGCCATTGCCATTGTTGGGAGACCTGTGTAAGTGTATTGTGGCCGTGCCGTCCCAGCTTGACAGCTGGGCTGTGGCTCATGTGCTTGCTCAGTAATGTCAGTGATGTGTATGCGAAATTGCTATGTGTCGTGTTGCATTGACATGTGTCCTCTGCCATTGTCCCTAGGCGGAGACCGAACATTGACCCCCCATACCAATTGCTGGCGGACATGGACGATACAGAGGTTATTAGGAAGTTTCGGCTGGACAGGCCAACCCTGCATCGACTGTGTGCCATGTTAGAACCCCATCTCCGTCCCCGCAGGGTGTATCCGACTGCTGTCACCCCCACGGCTAAGGTGATGGCCGCCATGCATTTCTTCGCCACTGGGTCATTCCAGCACACAGTGGGCAGTGGAGGAGGGATGTCCCAGCCCATGTTCAGCAAGGTGCTGAGGGATGTACTGGCAGCCATGATGCTGTACCGGAACAGGTACATCCGCTTCCCCAGGGCTCGTGAATTGGCGGCAGTGAAGGGTGCATTCTATGCCCTTGGCAGAATCCCACACGTCGTTGGAGCCATTGACTGCACACATGTCGGCCTTGTTCCACCACAGGGCACTGAGCACCTGTACCGCAACAGGAAGCACACGCACTCCCTGAATGTGCAAGTGGTGTGCCTTGCGGACATGGTGATCACCCACGTGTGTGCAAAGTTCCCAGGCTCGGCCCATGACGCACACATAATGCGCAACAGCATCTTGCCACGACTGATGTCCAATATGCAACAGGATCGTGCCTGTATTGTCGGTGAGTATGTGGAGTGGTGTAGCGTGCTGGCTGTGCGATGCTGTCCCCTGTCCAGTTGGATTAGCAACGGTTCTCTGTGTCCCTCACACCCAGGTGACTCTGCGTATCCGAATGGGGCATGGCTGCTCAGTCCATTGAGGAATCCTCGCACCCCAGCAGACGATCGCTACAATGAGGCACATGGGAGGACCAGACGTGTGGTCGAGCGTACCTTTGGCCTCCTCAAGTCCAGGTTCAGGTGCCTGGACCGCACCGAGGGTGCGCTGGCGTACTCCCCACAGAAGGTGTGCCGGATAGTGGTGGCGTGCTGCATGCTGCACAATCTGGCCATTCGGAAGCAGATCCCCTCATCGTGGATGACGGAGATCAACCAGGGCCCCAGCCCGCAGACCAGGACAGCTCGAGTGAGGAGGACAGCGGAGAGGAGGAAGCTGGTAATGTGCGGCAGCACCTCATCGCCCGCTACTTCACTTGACGGTGAGTGTCCATGTACGACGGCTGATGTGGCTGTATCTGTGCAGGTGTGTGTGTGCTGTGTCAGGGTGGCCGTTTGTTCACTGCGTGCTGTGTGTCAACGCTCCATGGCCAGGGTAGTATGCCACTGTTGGTGGCTGTGGCATTGTGCCCTATTGCTCTGTGCGATGTGTGTACATTGCTTGTAGTTGTTGACATGTACTGTGTGATGGGTGTGTGACACACTCATTGAATGTGCTCCTGTTCTGTCTCCCACCCCTAGGTCCCTACAGGCCCTCCGGATTCAAATGCCATGCCACGCATCAGGTGCCTTTCCGCCCAAGGTGGCCGTTGTATTCCGTACAAATAAGACACAGGGCACAAACAGCAGTTAGTGAAAAAGGTGCATTTATTACAAACTGTGACATGTGATTGTGTGTAAGGTGATGACAAAAGTGGTGCGTGCAGTGACAATGAGCTGTCGGTCATGGCTGCGTGATGATCAGGGTGTACCCACTGGTTCTATGTCCATAGTCCAACACACACATGCCATCCAGATGGCTGTGTGGAGTGGGATCGTAGTCCAAGTCAATGCAGTGGCTGGTCAAGGAAGGCTGGCTGGCTGCCTCACTTGCGTCTGGAGCGTGCGAAGTCCTCCCGGGAGATCTGTTTCCTCTTCGGACGGCCCCTTCCACGTTTGCGAGGGGGTGCCTGCTTGCGACATGCTGGTGGTTGAGGTGTGATCACTGGCTGTGGACGCAGGGGAACTGGACACTGCTGCTCCACCCTGCGCCCCGGCAGGTGGTGGCGGAGGGGAGCTGCTGTCCCTGGCTGTGACCTCACCACCACCACCAGCTGTCCCATGAGGTCCACGATTTGGCCCATACGGGCGTCCATGGACCTCAGCACCCCCAGCACCTCACGCGTGTCTGAAGCAGACCGGACCCATTGTCCTTGGGCCTCTTCATAGTCCCCAAGGACTCTGGCCATGTGAGGCAGGGCATGGCTCCCAGGGAGGCTGGCGTTTCCCTGACCCTGCTCCTCCTACCAGTCCTGCTGCCACCGGCCTGCCCACTAGCCACATTGCTCACCACGGTCCTCGCTGTGGCTTCCAGGGTGGATCCAGTCGTCCGGGCCACCACCTGCGCTGGGGCTGGTGCCAGCGAAGACGTGGCGGTGGTGGCGGCGGTGGTGGTCGGTGCGGCGATGGTGGCGGTTGCGGCAGTGGTAGTGGCCACAATGACCGTGGGTGTGGCCGCAACGACAGTGGCAGCAGGGGGCTGGGAATGTTCAGCAGCCCTGGATGATGGGTAGGAGGGGTCCTGGGGAGCGGCTGGGCCCTGCCACACCAGATGGGCCTGCTTGGTTGTCCGTGTCCGAAGAGGAGGACAGATCCTCCAGATCCGTGTGTCCTCGTTGGGGGCTTGTAGGCTGGCTGTGCTGGCTGCTGGCTCCATCCCCAGCATCCAGCAGTTCGTCACCTGTGGAGAGAATGAGATTTGTTATTGTGTTGCACCTGGCGAAGTATGTATTTGTCGTCTGACATTGACAGTTCGTGCAATCTCGTACATGGGTTTCCCGGAGGCGTGTGTGTGGCTGTAGCATCTGTAGTTGTGTGTGCTTGGCAATGGGACTGTGTGCTGTGCACATGTGGCATGGGACGGATTGGCCATGCCGATGGGTGTGTTGCTGTGCCCCTACTTATTGTGACTCTGGTGTATGCGGGCTCCTGGCCCATCCTGGGTCTGGTTTGTACTTTGCTTTTGGGGTTCAAATGGAACGCTTAGGAACGCATATGGCAACATGGGGGCTATGCCCCAGATTCGCATTTGGGAGGGGATATGCTTTTGGGGTTCAAATGGAACGCTTAGGAACGCATATGGCAACATGGGGGCTATGCCCCAGATTCGCATTTGGGAGGGGATATGCTTTTGGGGTTCAAATGGAACACTTAGGAACGCATATGGCAACATGGGGGCTATGCCCCAGATTCGCATTTGGGAGGGGATATGCTTTTGGGGTTCAAATGGAACGCTTAGGAACGCATATGGCAACATGGGGCTATGCCCCAGATTCGCATTTGGGAGGGGATATGCTTTTGGGGTTCAAATGGAACGCTTAGGAACGCATATGGCAACATGGGGGCCATGCCCCAGATTCGCATTTGGGAGGGGATATGCTTTTGGGGTACATGCTGTGAGCCATGGGTGCCGAACGTGACATGTGTTGTGGCAGCATGACAGTGCATGGTTTGAGGTGTGTGCATGCTTGACATGGCCTGCATATTTGCTGTCTGTTGTGATTACTGGACATGGCATTGGACGCATCGTTATGAGTGAGTGATAGTTGTGTGCCAGCCAACGTATTGCAGTTGTCCCATCTCCTTGGTGTGCGTGCTGCCCTGTGCCATGTGCATCACTGCAGTGCTCGGGGGTGTGGCCCATGTTGTGTGTTGTTGCTCACAGTGTGTCGTGCGCTTAATTGACTTCTGGCACATGGTTGGTCATGGGCATGTGTCTTAGCGTGACTGCTGTATGTGTGGCAGCTGTGCGGATGACATGCCTTTCATGAGACTGGGGCTGACGGATGGGATGGATGGTATGTTGTATGTGCATGGTGTGTCTGTGAGTTTGATGGGTTCAGTGGTGTTCGTGTGCATTTATGTTGTTCCGCTCTGTTGCGTCTAGTGTTGTTTGTCTTACATAGGCCTAGTTGTGGGGTGTGTGGTTGACAGGCAGTAGGGGCTACATGGACAGGACTTCAATGGTGTTTCGGTTGTGTGTGATGAGTTGCACAGTGGCTGCCGTGTGGGACTATATTCAGTGTGGCTTGTGCATGCAGACGTGGCTCCTTGGGTGTTGCTATGTCTGTGATGGGTCATGTGGGGTGTGAGTCTGTTGTTCATGTCCGTGTGCACATTGTTCACTTGTTCGTGACGGTGGGCGGTGCTGCGTGTTCGTCTGCTACGTGACATGTCCCATGTGTTGGTCGTGTTATGGTCCTCATGCCTCCAGTAATCCAGCCCTGTCCAGTTTCCCACCTGCAAGTTGTTCGTGCGTGCACTGTACTGGATGCCACATGGCTCTAAGCGGGGGTGCTCCATGTTGCAGGTCTGTGGGGGTGGGGGGTGTTGTGGGTCGTGGGGGTGGCTGGACACCCACTGACACCGATTGCTGTGGACCGTGATGTCTGCCTTTCGGCTGTCGTTGTGCACTGCGGTGGCTGACACGTGGCTGTGGGGTGTGGGGGATGCTCCTCCTTGCTGTGCTGTGGGACTGGGGCCTGGTGTGTGTTGTACTTGGGCTGTCCACCGTCCCACCCACTGCACTTTGTGTTCCTGCCACTTACCTGTTACTTGTCGGTTAGTGCAGCTGTGGCGGACACATGGGTGTGGTGGGTGCTCGTTGTGGCGCTTCTGGCATATTTGGGGACCTGTTGGTGGTTACGTGGCTGGCTTAGTGTACACATGTCCCCACGCATCTTACAGTTGTTCGGTTTGGGCTGTGTGTGGTAGTGTCTGTTGCATGTGTGTGTGATGTGTTGTGTATTGTGTGCTGGACATGGGGGTGTTTGTCCCTGGGAGCTGTGGCATGGTGGTAGTGCATGTGAGTACATAGCGGTGTGCTGGTATACATTAGTTTGTACTTACCAGCCTCCACTCCCCTGCTAATCCGGCGAGGATCTCCGGATGGATTACGACTCACACCTTCTCCTCCCACGCTTTGAAGGTCTTAAAGAGCGCGGGATTCCCTCCGCCAGTGACGGCAGCCAGCTCTCTGTTTTTGCCCTCCTTCTTCTTGACCAGGCTCTTTACGTCATTCCAACGTTTGTTCATCTCGACTCTGTTCCTGGGCAGGGTCCCGACTGCATTGACCTGGTCTACGATCCGGTTCCACATTCTGTTTCTGGTGGCTAGTGGTGTGTGCTGGACCATGTTCCCATAGATTTGTGGGTACACCTTGATGATCTCGTCGACCATGACCGTCAGCTCCATGGGCGTGAACTTGGGCATTCTTTGTGGTGCCATGATGTTTGTGGTGCTGGTGCGGTGTGTGTTGTGTAATGTGCAGGGGGTTTGTGGTGCCGGTGTTTGGTGGTGGTGGTGGTGGTGGTGGTGGTGTTTGGTGGTGGTGGTGGTGGTGGTGGTGGTAGTGATGTGTGCGTTTCTGTGGTGTGCTGCTGTCCTTGCTGTGTCACTGTGTCCTCTCCTCTCCTATCTGGTTTGCAATGTAGCAAGGGGTTGTGGTCTGTGGGAGTGCTGCTTTTGTGCTCACCTATGTGGGTGTGTCCTCATGGTCTGTTGTTTTCAGGTGTGTTGTGTCTGGGGTTCTGGCCTTTGTATTTTTTGTTTGTCCGGGGGTGTTTTCGGGATGTGTACTGTGCTTGTGTATTTGTGCGTGCCTTGCTGTGTGGACTTGTTGGCCATGTTGTGTGCTATTGGTTTTGTGTGCGGATCGTTTCTGTGCAGGTACGTTGGCGCCATGGCTTCTGCCGTGTCGATTCTCATCGGCGTTGTTTGCGCTGGCGGGCGGTATATTTGTGGTTTTTCCGCGCTCATGTCGGTGCGATCGTAATTTCACGTGCGGTGTGTCGGCCGTGAGGGCGGGCGGTTTTGTGTTGTCGTGCGTGTTTCCGTCCGTGGCGGGCGGTTTGACTCCGACTCGGACGTTGGCCGGCGGTATTTTGTGTGCTTTTTCCGCCGATGGCGGTTTTCGGTTTGTGTAATCGTAATGGCGTGGTCGGTGTTCAGGCGGTGTGTGCAGGCAAATTTTTGCCGCTTCCATGCCTGGCGGATTTATTTACGCCGGGTATCGTAATGGGCCCCTAAGTAACTAGTTTATTTACAAATCAATAGAACATATTAACAGAGAGTGTGAGAGTGTATATATAGGTATGTAAATAGGTATAAGAGTATCTGCATAGATATCTGAGACAGTGTGAGAGTATCTCTATAGGTATATAAATAGTTGTAACAGTGTCTGTATAAGTATGTGAAAGGTTCTGACAGTCTACGAATTCATATGTGAAACGGAGTGAGACCCGGTAGTGACATGCAAATGGATATAATAGTGTCTACATGGGTATGTAAGAGTGCGAGAGAGTCTCTGTATGGGTGTATCAAAAGTTATCACATTATGTGTATGGGTTTGTGAAAGGGTATGACAATCTATATATCGGTATGTGACAGAGTGTGAGAGTCTCTCTATGGGTATATGAGAACATGTTTGTATAAGTATATGAACAGGAAAAGAAAATTCTCAATGGATATGTGTAAGGGTGTGAGAGACACTGTATGGGTTCGTGAATGGGTATAAGGGTGCCTGTATGGGTATGTAACAGGTCTAACACTGTATCTATGAGTATGTGAGAGGGTGTGACAATCTATCTATGGATATGTGAGATGATGTCAGACTCTGCATTTCAGTATGTGAATGGCTATAAACTATCTGTATATTTATCTGACAGGGTGTATGAGTGTTTCTTTGAGTATGGGATTAGCTGTTATACTGTTTGTATAAGTATGTGAATGGGAATAAGTGAGACTCTGTACAGGTATAGGAACAAGTGGGAGAGTCTCTGAATGAATATGTGAACGTGTGTCGCATTGTCTGTAGAAGTATGTGAATGGGAATAAAGCAGGTCTGAATGAGTATATGCAAAGGTCTCAGAGTCTATGTATAGCTATGTGAATTGGTATAACAGTGTCTGTATGGATATGTAACAGGGTGTGAGAGTATCTGTATATGTATTTCAATGGGTATAAAGGTGCATCTATCGGTATGCAAGAGGGTCTCACAGTGTAAGCATGAATATGTGAAAGGGACTGACAGTCTGTGTATGGGTTTGTCAAGGACATAAAGTTCTCCACATGGTATGTAAAAATATGTAAGAGTCTATGTGTGTATATACATATATATATTCACTGAAAAAACCATAGGTTTCAGGCACGTTATAGTTAGAAATTAGCATTTAAAAAACCTTAGAAATTCACTGAAAAAACCATAAGGTTTTAGGGACAGTTATAGTTAGTTGGACATTGCACTCGTACAAAACCCGTGAAATTCCCCTGTTATAGTTAGTTCAGGTAACTATAACTCGCGCCCCCGCAATGCACTGCTGATGACGTCACATATTACATCACTCATGACATGGTCAGTGACATCACTGATGACATCACTGATGACATCTCAAATGACATCACTGATGACATCACTGATGACATCATCCAGTGACTGTGTGTTTCTGTAAAGTTTAAATATGTTTAATATATATAGGGAAAGGCGTATTGAAGAATGAGTGGGTGTAGAAGCGCCTGAATGGATGATTTAGTAGGTGCGTGACTGAGTCTATAAGTGAGTGATTAAACGTATCTTACTGGATGCATGGGTGAGTGACTAAACTGTGTGAATGTCTGTATCCGTCTGTCTGTTGTTGTGTAAGCAACTGCATGGGTTTCTGACTAGCTAAATGAGTGTCTATATGGGTTATGGATTGGTTCTCTGAGTATCTGTATGGGTGCCTCAGTGTTTGTGTGGGTGGGGTGTGTGTGACTCTGTGCATAGATGTGTGAGTGGGTGATTCACTGGGTGCATGGTTTCAAGAGTGCGTCTGTGATGGACTGTATGGGTGGGTGAGTGTGTGTATGGGTGTGTTAGTGATTGAATGTATATCTCAGTGGTACATGTGTGAGTAACTACATATGTGAAAGGCAGTATATATGTGTGTTGGAGTATATAAATGGCTATAAGTGAGAGTGTGTGATTGTGAGAGTGGTTATATGGATGAGTGTGTACTTGCATCAGTGATTGCATAGGAGCGTAAGAATGTGCTAGTATTTTTATGAGTAAGTGAGCTGGTGTGTATAACTGTATAGGTGAGTAAATTGGAGTGTGATTAATTATTTGCATGACTGACTAGGTGTGTGAGTACCTCTATGGAGGAGTTGCGTTGTGTGAGTGTTTATATAGGTGTATGAGTGCATATGATAGTCCTGTACTGAGTGACTGTAAGTATGAGTGACTGTACGGGTGAATGAGTAGATGTGTGTGTGTAGACCTAAGAATCAGTGAGTGGGTATGTACTTATTGGTATTGGAGTGTGTATGGTTTTGAGAATGGCAGTCTGTAATGTAGAGTGGGTGTATCAAAACTTATATTAGGGTGTGAGAAGATGCATTAAATTCTCACATGGATGATGTCATCAGTGATGTCATCAGTGATGTCATTTGAGATGTCATCAGTGATGTCATAAGTGATGTCACTGACCATGTCATGAGTGATGTAATATGTGACGTCATCAGCAGTGCATTGCGGGGCGCGAGTTATAGTTACCTGAACTAACTATAACGGGGGAATTTCACGGGTTTTGTACGAGTGCAATGTCCAACTAACTATAACTGTCCCTAAAACCTTATGGTTTTTTCAGTGAATTTCTAAGGTTTTTTAAATGCTAATTTCTAACTATAACGTGCCTGAAACCTATGGTTTTTTCAGTGAATTTCAAAGGTTTTTTAAATGCTAATTTCTAACTATAACGTGTCTGAAACCTATGGTTTTTTCAGTGAATTTCAAAGGTTTTTTAAATGCTAATTCCTAACTATAACATGTCTGAAACCTACGGTTTTTTCAGTGAATTTCAAAGGTTTTGTAAATGACAATTTTTAAATGTATTAATTGTTATATTTATTTATTTCATACTGATTTACTACATTTTTAGAAACAATTTTTTTTACATATTTTATTTTTTAAATTACATTGTAATTACATTATACATTACAAAAAATACTTTCTCAGAATGAATTACTTTAGTTTAAATACTTTGCACATAGGCAATAGACTTTTAAGTACAGTAGTTACAGTTGTTGCAATGGGCAACACATTTTCAAACACAATGCAACATTCAGCTCAATGTGAATTTCTAGTTAAATGCAATTAGTTACTTTATTGATTACTTTTTCTAACCACAGGACTGGATCCTAGATTCAGTCCTGGGACATCTCCTGTAAACAGTTGAGTAAAAGCGTTTTGGTTACAGTAGTGATTTTTAAGGAATATTATTGTATTTTAAAAGTTGACACTTAGAAACTTTTTCTCATAGAATCACCAATGTTATCCTATGGAAGGAAATTCACTTAGCAGGTAAAAACTGTTATCGTTACTTTTTCTTACTCAGTGTTGGATCCTGGATCCAGCACTGGTGCATCTCCTGTAAACAGTTGAAAGAATGCGTTTAAGTCATACAGGCGATTTTTAAGGAATATTTGTAGTTTGTGAAAATCGACACTTTGAAACTTTTCTGCTGAAAACCAGACAATGGATTCCTATGGAAGAAAATATAAGTTACTGGTAAGTACGGTTAAAATTACTTTTTAGGGTCAGTGCTGGGCTAAAAGATGCAGCACTGGGTTCTCTCCTGATAACAGGTGAGTAAATCGGAATTCGTATTTCGGCTGATTTTAGAGGAATATTTTAAAGTTCCAAAACTCCACACTTAGAAGAATTTCCAAGTGAAACCAGTCAATGTTAGCCTATGGAAGGAAATTCAAGTTACTGGTAAGTACGGTTAAAATTACTTTTCAGGACCAGTACTGGGCTGAAAGATACAGCACTGAGGTCTCTCCTGATAACAGGTGAGTAAATTGGAATTCGTACTTTGGTTGATTTTAGAGGAATATTATAAAGTTCCAAAACTCCACACTTAGAAGAATTTCCAAGTGAAACCAGTCAATGTTAGCCTATGAAGGAAATTCAAGTTACCGGTAAGTACGGTTAAAATTACTTTTCAGGACCAGTACTGGGCTGAAAGATGCAGCACTGAGGTCTCTCCTGATAACAGGTGAGTAAATCGGAATTCGTATTTCGGCTCATTTTAGAGGAATATTTTAAAGTTCCAAAACTCCACACTTAGAAGAATTTCCAAGTGAAACCAGTCAATGTTAGCCTATGAAGGAAATTCAAGTTACTGGTAAGTACGGTTAAAATTACTTTTGAGGATCAGTACTGGGCTGAAAGATGCAGCACTGAGGTCTCTCCTGATAACAGGTGAGTAAATCGGAATTCGTATTTCGGCTGATTTTAGAGGAATATTTTAAAGTTCCAAAACTCCACACTTAGAAGAATTTCCAAGTGAAACCAGTCAATGTTAGCCTATGGAAGGAAATTCAAGTTACTGGTAAGTACGGTTAAAATTACTTTTCAGGACCAGTACTGGGCTGAACGATACAGCACTGAGGTCTCTCCTGATAACAGGTGAGTAAATCGGAATTCGTATTTCGGCTGATTTTAGAGGAATATTTGTATGTTTCAAAAATCAACACAGAAACTTTTTCAGCAAAAAGCAGGCAATGATATCCTATGGAAGGAAATTCAAGTTACTGGTAAGTACGGTTAAAATTACTTTTCAGGATTAGTACTGGGCTGAAAGATGCAGCACTGAGGTCTCTCCTGATAACAGGTGAGTAAATCAGAATTCGTAGTTCGGCAGATTTTAGAGGAATATTTGCACAATGGTGAAGGGAGGGGCGGGGCCTGAGGTGACATCTGTGCAAACGCGCCCTGTGGCGCGTTTTAAGTTGGGGGATTAAGTCCCCTTGAATCATGAGGGTCCCTAGGGGCCAACTAGCCCACCAGGAACCTCCAGTATGCGCCAGGGGCTGCGTTGCAGAGACGTGTAGAGAGGCCACACCCCTTTACACCTCTCTGCAACGCAGCTCTGTGGCGCTTTCTGGATGTACCTGTTGGGCTAGTTGGCCTCCAGGGACCCTGCAGGATTGAAGGGGATTTAATTCCCCATCTTAAAACGCGCCATGGGGCCTGTTTGCACACATGTCACCTCAGGCCCGCCCTCCTTCACCACTGTGCAAACGCGCCCGTGGCGCGTTTTAAGTCAGGGATTAACTCCCTTGAATCCTGAGGGTCCCTGGGGTGCAACTAGCCCACCAGCTACCTCCATTAAGCGCCACAGAGCTGCGTTGCAGAGAGGTGTAAAAGGGGCGTGGCCTCTGTACACCTCTCTGCAAGGCAGCCCCTGGCGCATACTGGAGGTTCCTGGTGGGCTAGTTGGCCTCAGGGACCCCCAGTATTCAAGGGGAATTACTTCCCTTCTTAAAACGCGCCAGGGGCGCGTTTGCAGAGTACTGCAGGGAGGGGGCGGGGCCTCGGCACGATGCCGTTTTTTTTTTATGGGAGGGGGGCTGCGTGGCCCCCTTCCCTCGGCCACTTTTGGCCCCGGGAACCCCATCCCCGGGGCCTGTGCATTTTTTTGTTTTATTAAAAAAAAAAAAAAAAACGGGAAGGGGCCGCGTGGCCCCCCTTCCCTGGGCCTCTATTGGCCCCGGGGACCCCATCCCCGGGGCATGCCCTCTTTTTCAAATAAAAATATGGGGGGCTGCGTGGCCCCCCTCCTCAGGCCATTTAAGGCCCCGGGGACCCCATCCCCGGGGCCGGCCTTGCCCTTATTATTTTTTTTATTTTTTGTATTTGGGGAGGGGGCTGCGTGGCCCCCTCCCGGGCCACTTATGGCCCCGGGGACCCCATCCCCCGGGGCCTGGCCTCTGGTTGGGGACTGTGGGGGGTCCCCAAACCCCCCACAGTCCCGCCGGCTCCCCGTGTCCTACGGGAGCCGGCATTCCTTTCCACGTGGGGAGCAGCTAACATGCTGCTCCCCGTGTGAAAAGCAATTGGTTTGCATTTTGAAAGAGAGAGCAGGTTTCCTGCTCTCTCTTTCAAAATGCAAACCAAGCTTGCTATGACAGGACAGGAGCCGCGAGGCTCCCGTCCTGTCATAGCAAACTACAGTGTCCCGGGGGTAGGCACCCCGGGACACTGCAGGAGCCGGCCCTGGGGGTGGCGGTCCCCAGGGCCATCAAGGGCTCCAGGAGGGGGCCGCGTGGCCCCCTCCCTACATTTTGAAAGCCCCGGGAGGTGGTGGTCCCCGGGGCTTGGAGGTCCAAAACGGACCCCCATTTTCAATGTTCTTAGTGCCCCGGGGAGGTGGTGGTCCCCGGGCGTGTGGGGGCTGGAGCCCCCCACACAGGTTTTAAAAAACAATTAAAAAAAGCCCCGGGGAGGTGGCGGTCCCGGGGCTGCGGGAGGGCTCAGAGCCCTCCCGCACCATTAATGATAAAGCCCCGGGGGTGGCGGTCCCCAGGGTTGGGGGCCCTTGGAGGCCCCCATACATAAAATAAACCCCCAGCATGCCCCCGGGACTTGGCCCACCCGGGGCAATTACATCGAGCGCGGGAGACCGCGCTTGATTTTTTTCGGCAGGATCCGCGCTCCCTGAGCGCATCCTGCCGATTTTTTTTTTTTAAATGCTTTTTTGCCCAGGGGGTCCTTGTGGGACCCCTGAGCAGGCCTAGGGGGTTAGGGTGTTTCTACCCTGCCCCCTTTGTGCGTTTACGCACTTGTTTCTTTTTTTCTTGGCGGATCCGCGCACCCTAAGCGCATCCCGCCGATTTAAAAAAAAAATGCTTTTCTGCCCTGGGGGTCCTTGTGGGACCCCCTGAGCAGACCTAGGGGTCAGGGTGTTTCTACCCTGCCCTCTTTGCGCTTTGCGCACTTGTTTCTGTCCCTCGGTTCTACCGAGGGACCAAATGGCTGCCAACACTTCCTGATTTGGAGTGTTGACAGCCAATTAGCATGCAGCTCGTGATCGGGAGGGTACGCGGATCCGACGCGCCCATAGATATATATGTGATTTTAATTGTGAATTTCTCAGGAACTACTGAACGGATTTACACCATTTTAGCAAAAGGCACCAGTCTGAACCAAGGGCTACCTCTTTGCCAAATTTGGGGTAATTCCGTTCAGCAGTTCAGGCTGTAGCTGCGACTAAAGGTTCCTATGGAAAAATTAATGGGGAAAACGCGTTTTGGGACCCCCTTTTCTCGGCCCCCGCTTGACGTATCACCCCGAGACTTTCAGGGTAGGAGCGGACCGGAGCGCCCCAACAAGTTGGAAGCTTTCGCGAAGATTCGTCAACCGGCGCCAACGTTATTGCAAATAGAATGTCGCGGATTTCCTATGGATAATAGGTCCTAACTATAACTATCTACTGGCGACCGCCAGTAGATAATATATTACCTACTGCAGTCGCCAGTAGGTAGTTATAGTTAGAACCTATTTTCCATATGAAGAGCGTTTTTTGATTTGCCAATATCTTTGGCGCCGGTTGACGAATCTTTGCGGAATTTTCAAAACTAATGCCCTGCTCCGGTCAGCTCCTGTCTTGATAGTTTCGGGGTGATTCGTCAAGCAGGGGCAGAGAAAAAAGGGGGTCCCAAAACACGTTTTCTTCATGTTAATTTCCATAGGAAACTTTAGACAAAGCTACAGCCTGAACTGCTGAACGGAATTATACAAAATTTGGCAAAAGGTAGCTCTTGGTCCAGAAAGTGTTCTTTATTTTAAATGGTGTGAATCCGTTCAGTAGTTTCTGAAATAGTCATATTTAAAAATCTTTTTATATCTGGTGATCGCGGTGGATCCGCGAACCCTCCCGAGTACGAGCTTCATTCTGATTGGCTGCCAACACTTCAAACCAGAAAGTGTTGGTAGAACAGAGTCAGAAGAAAAAGCGTTAAAAACAAAATAAGGGGGCAGGGTAGAAACACCCTGATCCCCTAGGCCTGCTGCCAAAAAAAGCATTTTTATTTTGTTTTTTTCGGTGGGTTTTGCGTACGGTATGTAAATCCGGGCAAATTTATTTAAAAAAAAAACAAAGCACGGTGTCCCGCGCTTCGTTTAAATAAGCCCCCAGGTGGGCCAGGTCCCGGGGGCAATGTGCAAAATATATGTGGGGCCTCGCGGGCCCCCGCAGCCCCGGGGACTGCCACCTCCCTGGGGCTTTTTCAGTATTAAAAGCGTGGGTGGTCTCCTGCCGCCCATGCTGCCCGGGGACCACCACCTCCCCGGGGCATTTCCAAATAATGGTTGGGGGCCTCATGGGCCCCCCAAGCCCCAACGACTGACACCTCCCTGAGGCTTCAATGTTTAAATGCGGCAGGGCCTCACGCCCCCGTTGCCCTGGGGACTGCCACCTCCCTGGGGCTAACTCTGAAAATTATGTGGGGGTGGCTCGAGCCCCCCACACTGCCCCAGGGACCACCACTTCCCCGGGGCACACTTTATTATAATATGGGGATCCGTTGCGGCCCCCCAGCCCTGGGAACCACCACCTCCACGGGCTATGTTCAAGTTGGGAGGGGGGCTGCGCGGCCCCCCTCCAGGAGCCATCCAAGGCCCTGGGGACTGACATCCCCCAGGGCCAGCTCCAGCAATGTCCCGGGGTACCTACCCTCGGACATTGTAGTTTGCAATGGCAGGACGGGAGCACTGCTCCCGCCCTGCCATTGCAAACTTCTGCTTCGCTTCATGGAAGTGAGAGCAGGAAAACTGCTCTCGCTTCCATGAAGCAAAGCAGATTTGCTTTTGGGCAAAGGGAGCTGCATGTCAGCAGCTCCCTCTACCCAAAAGCAATGCCGGCTCCCGCAGGAGGCGGGGAGCCGGCAGGGACCGCAAGGGCATAGGGGCTCCCCCCGCAGTCCCCAACGTGAGGCCAGGCCCTGGGGATGGGGTCCCCGGGGCCAAAAGTGGCCAAGGGAAGGGGGGCCATGTAAAGTAAAAAAAAAAAAAGAGGCAAAGCCCTGGGGATGGGGTCCCCGGGGCCGAAAAAGGCTTCAGGAGGGGGACACACGGCCCCCCTCCTTTTGTTTTTTAAAGTGGCCATACCCTGGGGGATGGGGTCCCGGGGCCGAAATCGGCCTCGGGAGGGCGGCCGCTTGGCTCCCTTCCCGTTTAAAAAAAAATTACTCAGGCCCTGGGGGATGGGGTCCCCAGGGCCCAAAAAATATTAAGAGAAGGGGGGCCACACAGCCCCCCTTTATAAAATAAAAAAAGATAAGACAAGGCGGCATCTTGCGGAGGACCCGCCCCCTCCCTGCACGAATCTGCAAACGCGCCTCCTGGCACGTTCTGGGTTGGGGGATTAAGTCCCCTTAAATCCTAAGGGTCCTTAGGGGCCAACTAGCCCACCAGGTACCTCCAGTAAGCACCACACAGTGTGATTGCTGAGAGGTGGTCCGAGGCCATGCCCCTTTTTACACCAGTCTGCAAACGCGCCTTTTGACGCACTGCTGGTGGAGCGATGAGGTCCTCTTGTGTCCTGAGGACCTCAGGACTAAAGTGGACTTCATCCCCCGAGCAGCAGTGCGCCAAGAGGCGCATTTGCAGAGTGGTGTAAAAAGGGGGCGTGGCCTTGGACCTCTCTCTGCAATCCAGCTGTGTGGGGCTTACTAGAGGTAACAGGAGGGCTAGTTGGCCCCCAGGGACCCTCAGGAGGCAAGGTGACTTCATCCCCCAATAAAGAGCATGCTAGGAGGCGTATTTGCATAGTGGTGGAGAAAGGGGGCTTGGTCTGTGTCCACCTCTCAGCAATCCCACTATCTGGTGCTTAATTGAGGTATCAGGTAGGCTAGTTGGCCCCTAAGGACCCCCAGCAGTGAAGGGGAATTTAAACCCCATGCAAGAGCGCGCCAGGAGGCGCGTCTGCAGAGTGGTGGGCAAAGGGGGCGTGGCCTGCTATGAGAACTTAGCAATTCTGCTGTGTGTGGGACTTACTGGAGGTAATAGGAGGGGTAGTTGGCCCCCAAAGATGTCCTTGGGGGACAACTACCCCTCCTGTTACCTCCAGTAAGTCCCACACAGTGGGATTGCTAAGAGGTCTTCAGAGGCCATGCCCCCCTTTCTCCACCACTCTGCAATCTCGCCTCCTGGCACACTACGGGTTGGGGGATAAAGTCCACTTTACTCCTGAGGGACTTTGGGGGCCAAGAACCCCTCCTGGTACCTCCTGTAAGTCCTACGCAGCGGAATTCCTGAGCGCTGGTCGGAGGCCCAGCACCCTTTCTCCACCACTCTGCAAACGCAACTACTAGTTAAAGAAGCATTTGCAATGTAATAGGCTTCGCATTTGTGTTGTGGAGTGGTAATCTCAGGTTTAGTCTTCCTCTTTTCCATAGAAGCTAAACTATAAACTCAATGAGACAAAAAAAAGAAGGAACCACTGAGGAGCACTTCTGGACCTAGTCAGAGGTATGAGCAGGGCCACTGGAATTATGTGACTGTTTGGCTGCACTGACTTTCGCACAATTATACATTTTCCGCATTTGCCCCATAATCCATCATCTGCTGTATAATCTGCAGGTTTGAAGAAAAAAAAACTTGTTTCTAGTTCAAACGGCTCAAACGTTACCAAAAATGCAGCGACAAGTGTTATAGCATGCTGGAAGGCCCTTTGCAAACCTATAATAGTCACCTGTAACTTATTGCTAAATGTGGGTGTTAAATTGATACTAATGGTGTGCAAACCACTCTAGCTTCTTTCTGCGCCTCTCTTGCCCCTTTCTGCATTTCTGTTGCTTCTTTCTGCACCTTTTTTTTCTGCACTTGTCTTGCCTCTTTCTGCACATCTCTTCTACTTTCTGCACCTCTCTTGCCTCTTTCTGCACCTCTCTTGCCTCTTTCTGCAGCTCTCTTGCCTCTTTCTGCACCTCACTTGCTTCTTTCTGCACCCTTCTTGCATCTTACTGCACACTTCTTCCCTCTTTCTGCACTGCTCTTGCCTCTTTCTGCACACCTGTTCCTTATTTCTGTACCTCTCCTGCCTTTTTCTGCACCTCTCTTGCCTCTTTCTACACTTCTCTTGCCTCTTTCTGCACCTCTGTTGCTTCTTCTGCAGTTTTCGTGTCTCTTTCTGCATCCCTCTTGCCTCTTTCTGCACCTCTGTTGCTTCTTTCTGCTCTTCTCTTGCTTCTTTCTGCACCTTACTTGCTTCTTTCTTCACCCCTCTTGCCTCTTTCTCCACCCCTCTCCCTCCTTTCTGAATCTCTGTTACTTCTTTCTGCACTTTATCTTGCCTCTTTCTGCACCCCTCTTGCCTACTTCTGCACCTTTGTTGTTTCTTTTTGCACTGCTCTTGCTTCTTTCTGCACCCCTCTTGCCTCTTTCTGTACTCCTCTTGCCTCCTTCTGCACCTCTGTTGGTTCTTTCTGCACTGCTCGTGCTTCTTTCTGCACCTCTTTTGCCTGTTTCTGCAACTCTCTTGTCTCTTTCTGCACTTCTCTTGCCTCCTTCTGCACCTCGGTTGCTTCTCTCTGTACTTCTCTTGCCTCTTTCTGCACCTCTGTTGCTTTCTTCTGCATTCTCTTGCTTCTTTCCGCACCTCTCTTGCTTATTTCTGCACCCCTCTTGCCTCTTTCTGCACCCCTCTTCCCTCTTTGTGCAACTCTCTTGCCTCTTTCTGTACCTCTCTTCCCTCTTTCTTCACCCCTCTTGCCTCCTTCTGTACCTCTGTTGCTTCTTTGTGCACTTCTGTTGCTTCTTTCTGCACCCCTCTTGCCTCTTTATGCACCATTCTTCCCTCTTTCTGCACCCCTCTTGCCTCTTTCTGCACCCCTCTTGTCTGTTTCTGCACCTTTGTTAGTTCTTTCTGTACTGTTCTTGATTCTTTCTGGACCTCTCTTGCAAATTTCTGCACCCCTCTTGCCTCTTTCTGCACCCCTCTTGCCTCCTTCTGCACTTCTGTTGGTTCTTTCTGCACTGCTCTTGCTTCTTTCTGCACCTCTTTTGCCTGTTGCTGCAACTCTCTTGTCTCTTTCTGCACTTCTCCTGCCTCCTTCTGCACCTCGGTTGCTTCTTTCTGTACCTCTTTTGCTTCTTTCTGCAGCTCTCTTGCTTCTTTCTGCACCTCTAGCTTCTTTCTGCACCCCTCTTGCCTCTTTCTGCAGCCTTCTTCCCTCTTTCTGCACCTCTCTTGCCTCTTTCAGGCACCCCTATTCCCTTTTTCCACACCTCTCTTGCCTGTTTCTGCAACTCTCTTGCCTCTTTCTGCAGTTCTCTTGCCTCCTTCGGCACCTCTGTTGCTTCTTTCTGCACTTCTCTTCCCTCTTTCTGTACCCCTCTTGCCTCTTTCGGCACTTCTGTTGGTTCTTTCAGCACTGCTCTTGCTTCTTTCTGCACCTCTTTTTCCTATTTTTGCAACTCTCTTGCCTCCTTCTGCACCTCTGATGCTTCTATCATAACTTCTCTTGCCTCTTTTTGCACCCCTCTTGCCTCTTTCTGCACCTCTATTGCTTATTTCTGCACTTCTCTTGCTTCTTTCTGCACCTCTCTTTCTGTACCCCTCTTGCCTCTTTCTGCACCCCTCTTCCCTCTTTCGGCACCTCTCTTGCCTGGTTCTGCAGCCCTGTTACCTTTTTCTGCACATCTCTTGCCTCTCTCTGTAGTTCTCTTGCCTCCTTCTGCACCTCTGTTGCTTCTTTCTTCATTTCTCTTGCCTCTTTCTTCACCCCTCTTGCGTCTTTCTGCACCCCTGTTCCTTCTTTCTGCACCTTTCTTGCTTCTATCTGCACCCGTCTTGCCTCTTTCTCCACCTCTTTTGCTTCTTTCTGCATTTCTCTTGCCTCTTTCTGCACCCCTCTTGCCTCCTTCTGCACTTCTGTTGGTTCTTTATGCACTGCTCTTGCTTCTTTCTGCACCTCTTTTGTCTGTTTCTGCAACTCGCTTGTCTCTTTCTGCACTTCTCTTGCCTCCTTCTGCACCTCAGTTGCTTCTTTCTGTACCTCTGTTGCTTCTTTCTGCAGCTCTCTTGCTTTTCTCTGCACCTCTCGCTTCTTTCTGCATCCCTCCTGCCTCTTTCTGCACCCATCTTGTCTGTTTCTGCACCTTTGTTAGTTCTTTCTGTACTGCTCTTGATTCTTTCTGGGCCTCTCTTGCAAATTTCTGCACCCCTCTTGCCTCTTTCTGCACCCCTATTGCCTCCTTCTGCACTTCTGTTGGTTCTTTCTGCACTGCTCTTGCTTCTTTCTGCACCTCTTTTGCCTGTTGCTGCAACTCTCTTGTCTCTTTCTGCACTTCTCCTGCCTCCTTCTGCACCTCGGTTGCTTCTTTCTGTACCTCTGTTGCTTCTTTCTGCAGCTCTCTTGCCTGTTTCTGCAACTCGCTTGTCTCTTTCTGCACTTCTCTTGCCTCCTTCTGCACCTCAGTTGCTTCTTTCTGTACCTCTGTTGCTTCTTTCTGCAGCTCTCTTGCTTCTTTCTGCACCCCTCTTGCCTCTTTCTGCAGCCTTCTTCCCTCTTTCTGCAGCCTTCTTCCCTCTTTCTGCACCTCTCTTGCCTCGTTCAGGCACCCCTGTTCCCTTTTTCCACACCTCTCTTGCCTGTTTCTGCAACTCTCTTGCCTCTTTCTGCAGTTCTCTTGCCTCCTTCGGCACCTCCGTTGCTTCTTTCTGCACTTCTCTTCCCTCTTTCTGCACCCTTCTTGCCTCTTTCAGCACTTCTGTTGGTTCTTTCAGCACTGCTCTTGCTTCTTTCTGCACCTCTTTTGCCTATTTTTGCAACTCTCTTGCCTCCTTCTGCACCTCTGATGCTTCTATCTTAACTTCTCTTGCCTCTTTTTGCACCCCTCTTGCCTCTTTCTGCACCTCTATTGCTTATTTCTGCACTTCTCTTGCTTCTTTCTGCACCTCTCTTTCTGTACCCCTCTTGCCTCTTTCTGCACCCCTCTTCCCTCTTTCGGCTCCTCTGTTGCCTCTTTCTGCAGCCCTGTTACCTTTTTCTGCACATCTCTTGCCTGTTTCTGCAACTCTCTTGCCTCTCTCTGTAGTTCTCTTGCCTCCTTCTGCACCTCTGTTGCTTCTTTCTTCATTTCTCTTGCCTCTTTCTTCACCCCTCTTGCGTCTTTCTGCACCCCTGTTCCTTCTTTCTGCACCTTTCTTGCTTCTATGTGCACCCGTCTTGCCTCTTTCTCCACCTCTTTTGCTTCTTTCTGCATTTCTCTTGCCTCTTTCTGCACCCCTCTTGCCTCCTTCTGCACTTCTGTTGGTTCTTTATGCACTGCTCTTGCTTCTTTCTGCACCTCTTTTGCCTGTTTCTGCAACTCGCTTGTCTCTTTCTGCTCTTCTCTTGCCTCCTTCTGCACCTCAGTTGCTTCTTTCTGTACCTCTGTTGCTTCTTTCTGCAGCTCTCTTGCTTCTTTCTGCACCTCTCGCTTCTTTCTGCATCCCTACTGTCTCTTTCTGCAGCCTTCTTCCTTCTTTCTGCACCTTTCTTGCCTCTTTCTGCACCCCTGTTCCCTTTTTCTGCACCTCTCTTGACTGTTTCTGCAACACTCATGCCTCTTTCTGCAGTTCTATTGCCTCCTTCAGCACCTCTGTTGTTTCTTTCTGCACTTCTCTTGCCTCTTTCTGCACCCCTCTTGTCTGTTTCTGCACCTCTGTTGGTTCTTTCTTTACTGCTCTTGCTTCTTTCTGCACCTCTCTTGCTAATTTCTGCACCCCTCTTTCTGCACCCCTCTTGCCTCCTTCTGCACTTCTGTTGGCTCTTTCTGCACTGCTCTTGCTTCTTTCTGCACCTCTTCTGCCTATTTTTGCAACTCTCTTGCCTCTTTCTGCACTTCTCTTGCCTCCTTCTGCACCTCTGTTGCTTCTTTCTTAACTTCTCTTGCCTCTCTTTGCACCCCTCTTGCCTCTTTCTGCACCTCTATTGCTTCTTTCTGCACTTCTCTTGCTTCTTTCTGCACCTCTCTTTCTTCTTTCTGTACCCCTCATGCCTCTTTCTGCACCCCTCTTCCCTCTTTCGGCACCTCTCTTGCCTCTAACTGCACCCCTGTTACCTTTTTCTGCGCGTCTCTTACCTGTTTCTGCAGCACTCTTGCCTTTCTCTGCAGTTCTCTTCCCTCCTTCTGCACCTCTGTTGCTTCTTTCTGCATTTCTCTTGCCTCTTTCTTCACCCCTCTTGCCCCTTTCTGCACCTCTGTTGGTTAATTCTGCACTGCTCGTTCTTCTTTCTGCACCTTTCTTGCAAATGTTTGCACCCCTCTTGCGTCTTTCTGCACCCCTGTTCCTTCTTTCTGCACCTTTCTTGCCTCTGTCTGGAACCATCTTGCCTCTTTCTCCACCTCTTTTGCTTCTTTCTGCATTTCTCTTGCCTCTTTCTGCACCCCTCTTGCCTCTTTCTGCACCTCTGTTGGTTCTTTCTGCACTGCTCTTGCTTCTTTCTTCACCTCTATTGCAAATGTATGCACCCCTCTTTCCTCTTTCTCTACCCCACTTCCCTCTTTCTGCACCTCTCTTGCTTCTGTCTGAACCCCTGTTCCCTCTTTCTGCACCTCTTTTGTCTGTTTCTGCAACTCTCTTTCTTCTTTCTGAACTTCTCTTGCCTCTTTCTGTACTGAAATGGGAAGTGCAAACTGTCAAGTTTAAAGGTCTGCATGCTCTTGTGACTGAGGCATATGTCTACTTGTACATGTATTCTCACATGTGTTATGCATTTGAAGATGGTAGCTTAAAAAGCGGGTAACTTCTCATATAGGTGGTCAAATCTTCTTAGTTCTGCTCTGTAATTTGGTTGCACAAGCAGACATGTCTTATGCGTATAGGTGTTATAGATCCCCTCAAATATACTATTAAATACCCATGTGCCCTGTATTATGAGCAGAAAGAAATACATACACCTTTTTGTACACAAATTTACAGAGTATGCTATTTGAAAAACAGGTATTCAAGTATTTGTATGTTTCTTTTTATGTAACATGTCACTAGGTAAAAGCAGAGACACACGCATGCATACCTTCACAAACTTGGTCAGACTTACAATAGTGATATGCTTTGTATTGCTGTTTTATGTTTGGTAGGCCTAACATTCTGAGCAGTCGATTAATAGTGAACCTTCAAGAGAAAAGTGAGTTTTAAAACATCTTGGAAGAAGGATTAGTGATTAGGCTACTTTGTCTGAGTCTGTTATAAGGTACAGTCAAAGTAGGCCTCTTTCTGCACCTCTGTTGGTTCTTTCTGCACTTCTCTTGCTTCTTACTCCCCCTTTCTTCCTCTTTCTGGACTTCTGTTGCCTCTTTCTGCATTTTTCTTGCTTATTTCTGCACCATTTTTCCTCTTTCTGCACCTCTCTTCCCTCTTTCTGCACTTCTCTTGCTTGTTTTTGCACCTTTCTTCCTCTTTTTGCACATGTCCTACCTATGTAGGCATAGTTAGAAATTAGCGTTTAAAAACCTTAGAAATTCACTGAAAAAACCAGAGGTTTCAGGGACATTATATTTAGTGTTAGCATTTAAAAAACCTTGGAAATTCAATGAAAAAAACAGAGGTTTCATGGACGTTATAGTTAGGAATTAGCATTTAAAAAACCTTAGAAATTCACTGGAAAAAACCACAGGTTTCAGGGACGTTAGTTAGGCTGATATTTCACTCGTACAAAACCAGAGAAATTCTGACGTTATAGTTAGCTGAGCTAACTATAACTCGCGCCCCCACAATGAACTGCTGATGACGTCACATATGATATTACTCATGACATGGTCAGTGACATCACGATGACATCTCAAATGACATCCCTGATGACATCACTGATGACATCATCCACTTAAAATCTGATGAACCTCCTCACATCCTAATATAACCTTTAAGACACCCACTCTAAAATACAGACTACCATTCTCAAAATCATAGACACTCTGGACATTTCCCTTTACTATTATCAAACATCCTGCTCATTTTCATCCACCTTACTCACACTTAGATCTTCTGTATCAACTTTTTTTAAGCTACAGCTTGATACACATACCTTTCAAATGTGATTGGTGGTGAGTATTTTTCTTTCTCAATATCAGGTTGTCAAACATGTCTTAAGAAAGCACTGAAATACCAAGCAGAAGAATGGTAAACCACTCTGATACAAGGCAACCAGTAATGACACCCTATTCACTTTTGCTCTCAAGGTTACAGAGACTGCAAACAAATAGAAACAAGGATTTCATTTTATGTGATCTCCTTACTAATCATACAGCTCTTCAGAATGGTCACATTTCTTAACCATTTGTTTAACTCCTCTAAAGAACCTGGTTTGGCAGCAGGTTTGGGCAGGATCTGTGGATTTACGAAGGAATCCGGGGGTGTCAGCACGGCCTCTGTGAACCCTTGCGGAGAATCTGTGGATCCACTCAGGAAACCAAGATCTTTTTTAAAAACTTTTCCCAAACACTACCACTTGCACACCACTTCATAGCAATCCCTAAATTTAGACCCAAACAAATCGTATGCGCTATTTCTCTTATAAGCAATGTCTCCTCACATTACCATGCAGGCCTTTTCTTCTTCCTTTCCCCCATACTCCTGTAGCTCTATTTTGACATAGTAACCAATAATGTAACATTCTTAGGTCAAAAGTTCACAACTATCTCTACAGCAGCTTGCTTACTTCCAAGGCAAATTTTACAGGTGTAGTTGAGTGCATACAATTACAAACATATTCCTCATAACCAATCACACGTGTTGTTATTTTACAATTATTGCACAACCTAGTTATAATCACTACTTTACTTACAACATCCAATCAAATGTGACATATTAAACTTTACTTGCTAGAGTTGTTTTTAACCGACATCATTTTGAAAACTGCCTCATTCCACTGCAGATGTCTCCTGTGTGCTACTCCTCCATCCTTCAAAATGGTTAGAGTGTGGATTGTGGGTCATAGTTTTGTGTTCTGGGCAAGAGAGTCTGCTAGAAACAGAGGTATTGACAGGGTCCTAGGTTTACCTAATGTGGATATAAATTGGTTTGGCCAGAGAGGGTTAGAGGGTTAAATCAATTGCTTCCATTGGTTGAAAGCATTATGGAAAAGCAACATCCAGACCTCATGATTGTGCATTGTGGTGGCAATGACCTGGGCACACTGACTGGGGTAGGACCAGAAATCCTAATGAAGAATACCTTTGAACAAATAATGCAACTTTTTCCTCGCACTGCCTTGATGATTTCTAACATATGCCAGAGGCAGAAATGGAACTGGTCTTCTGAATTTTGTTCACAGATAGAGAAAGCCAGGAAACATGTTAATAAAACTGTTTCAGCATTCCTCGGAGACCATAACGTGGGCTCTGTCTACAATAATAACCTGCGCTTCAACAAGCATGGAATAAAGAGATGGTGTTCACTTCAAAGATGAAGACAACAGAGTGTTTCTGAACAACTTGAAACTCTGCATTAGTTTGTATATGTAGTCATCATATAAACACAATGAACACAACAGTTCTTCTAAGAGCCACCCTATGTCCCAAACAGTTGTTATTTTTAACTGTAAATCCTCATTTAAAATAAATGTATCGACTCTGTGGATCCTTTGAGGATTTGCAAACCAAAAGTACACAGTCAATACAGAAGAGCACATTTAATATTTCTAGTAAAGGTTGCTGAATGCATAACACAGTGGGGATAAACAGAGTCTAAATGGGTCTCAGTTTAGGTGCTTAAGTGAGTTTGTCAATAGGTATAACAGTGTCTTTATGGTACATAAATGGCTGTGACAATGTCTGTATAGGTATGTAAATGGGTGTTACATTATCTCTATCAGTATGTGAATGGGTGTGTCAAAGTCTGTATGGGGTTTTAAATGGATGTAACAGTGTCTGTATGGGTTTGTAATTGGGTGTGACAGTAACAGCTTAGGTATATGAATGAGTGTCACAGTGTATGTATGGCTTTGTCAATGCATGTCACAGTGTCCGTATGGGTTTGTAAATGGGTATGACACTGTCTTTATAGGTATCTAAATGGGTGTGATAGTGCCTCTATGGGTTTGTAAATGGGTGCGATAGAGTCTCTATGGGTATATGAATCTATGTCACAGTTTCTGTTTAGGTACATGAGTGGCTGTAACAGTGTCTGTGTAGGTTTGTGAATGGATGTGATAGTGTGTGTATGGGCTTGTGAAAGAGTATAACAGTGTCTGTATCAGTGTGTGACTGGGCGTGACAGTATCTGTTTGAGTATGTGAATGGGTGTTACAGTGTCTGCATTGATTTGTAAATCAATGTGACAGTGTCTGTATGGGTTTGTAATTGGATTTAACAGTGTCTGAAAGGGTTTGTGAATGGGTGTGTCAGTGTGTCTATCAGTGTGTGAATGGGTGTGAGACTGTCCATTTCAGTATGTCAATGGGTGTTGCAGTGTCTGTAAATGTTTCTACATGGGTGAGACAGTGTCTGTATAGGTTTGTGAATGGGAGAAACACTGTAAATAGGTGTGACTGTGTCTTCATTGATATCTGAATATCTGTAACAGTGCCTCTATGGGTTTGTGAATGGGTGTGACAGAGAGTCCATGGGTATGTGAATTGGTGTGACAGTGTCTGTTTTAGTACGTGAAAGGGTGTGATAGTGTCTTTATGGGTTTGTGCATTGTTGACAGTGTCTGTTTAGGTATGTGAATGGGTCTGACTGTGTGTCTATGGGTATGACATTGTCTGTATGGATTTCTGAATATGTGTAACAGTGACTATATAGGTTTGTGAATGGGTGTAACAGTGTCTCTATGAGTATGTGAAAGGTTGTGGCATTGTCTGCATGGAGTTCTCAATAGGTGTAACAATGACTGTAAATTTTGTAAATGAGTGTAACAGTGTATGCATGGGTATAAGAATGGATGTGAAAGTTTCTGTATGGGTACGTAACTGGATGTGACAGTATCTGTGTGGGTATCTGAATGGGTGTGAGAGAAAGCCAGAGTGTAAAAATTAATAAATGTACTCTTTTCCCCCACTCATGCTTAATCCGCAAATCGTCCCACGGAAGTACTCAGGGGGCCGCTCTGAGTACGGCCAGAAATCTGCAGATTTTGCGAATGCCCCCAAATTATTTTTTTTACAGATTTCGGACCCCAGGACACATGCTCACCCCTCCTTTATAATATGTACAAGGGGCAGGAAACCTCTCACCTGACCCCTTCATTGAGTGTGCCAAGAGATTTTCAGCCCCCGGGACCGGTTCTCCGACAAACAAAATGGTGGCTGCAACTGTTCTATGAAGGGGCGGCCAGCTAAAAAGAAGGTCACCAGTGCGCTTGAATCTGCAGATTGCTAGTGAGTGAATCAGCGAGTAATCCGCGTCCCCAGATATACTAATTTGTTCTCCAGTAAATATCTCTAAAAATACAGAACAGATTTACACCAAATCACAAAAAACCACGATCTGCGTACCAACATTTACCTTACTGACAACTTTGATTTAATTACATCCAACGGTTCGGGCTGTAGGCTTGTCGAAAGGTCCTATGGGAATTAACATGGGTTCTAGGACTTCCCTATTTCTTGGCCCCCACTTCACGGATCACCCCGAAACTTTCCAGACTCTATCTGTAGTACAGCGGCCCCGTGTAACTTTGTGATGAATTCGCAAATATCAGTGGAAAAATTTTAAAAATATATATATTCACACACCCACCCTGAGTCTCAGTTAGACACTCATACACCCACTCACAGACCCACTCAGACATTCACACACCTATTCACAGACCAACTCAGACACTCATGCACCCACTAAAACACTCATTCAGAGACTCATGCACCCTCTCAGAGACCCACTAACACTCATGTACCCACTCACAGACCCACTGAGACTCTTACCAACCCACTCACAGACCACTCAGACACTCATGCACCCACTCACAGATCCATTCAGACACTCATGTACCCATTCACAGATCTACTCAGGCACTCATGCACCCACTCACAGACTCACTCAGAGACTCACACACCTACTCACAGACCCACTGAGATACTCATGCACCCACTCACATACCTACTCAGAGACAGATGCACCCACTCACTGACCCACTTAGACACTCATGCACCCACTTATAGCCCTACTCAGAGATGTCAGCAGCTCCCTCTGCCCAAAAGCAATGCCGGCTCCCGCAGGAGGTGGGGAGCCGGTAGGGACAGCAAGGGCATAGGGGCTCCCCCCACGGTCCCCAACGTGAGGCCAGGCCCTGGGGGATGGGGTCCCCGGGGCCAAAAGTGGCCAAGGGGAGGGGGGCAGCATAAAGTTTTTTAAAAAAGAGGCAAAGCTCTGGGGATGGTGTCCCGGGGCCGAAAAAGGCTACAGGAGGGGGACACGTGGCCCACCTCCTTTAAATCTAGATTTTTTTTTTTAAAGTGGCCATGCCCTGGGGAATGGGGTCCCCGGGGCCAAAAGTGGCCAAGGGGAGGGGGGCAGCGTAAAGTTTTTAAAAAAAGAGGCAAAGCTCTGGGGATGGGGTTCCCGGGGCCTAAAAAGGCTACAGGAGGGGGACACACGGCCCCCCTCCTTTAAATCTAGATTTTTTTTTTTAAGTGGCCATGCCCTGGCGGATGGGGTCCCCTGGGCCGAAATCAGCCTCGGGAGGGGGGCCGCTTGGCCCCCTTCCTGTTTAAAAAAAAATTGCTCAGGCCCTGGGGAATGGGGTCCCCAGGGCCCAAAAAATATTAAGAGAAGGGGGGCCATAGAGCCCCCTTAATAAAATAAAAAAAGATAAGAGAAGGCGGCATCTCGTGGAGGCCCGCCCCCTCCCTGCACCAATCTGCGAACGCACCTCCTGGCGCGTTCTGGGTTGGGGGATTAAGTCCCCTTGAATCCTAAGGGTCCTTAGGGGCCAACTAGCCCACCAGGTACCTCCAGTAAGCACCACACAGTGGGATTGCTGAGAGGTGGTCCGAGGCCATGCCCCTTTTTACACCAGTCTGTAAGCACGCCTTTTGACGCACTGCTGGTGGAGCGATGAGGTCCTCTTGTGTCCTGAGGACCTCAGGACTAAAGTGGACTTCATCCCCCGAGCAGCAGTGCGCCAAGAGGCGCGTTTGCAGAGTGGTGTAAAAAGGGGGCATGGCCTTGGACCACTCTCTGCAATCCAGCTGTGTGGAGCTTACTAGAGGTAACAGGAGGGCTAGTTGGCCCCCAGGGACCCTCAGGGAGCAGGGGGACTTCATCCCCCAATCAAGAGCACGCCAGGAGGCACATTTGCATAGTGGTGGAGAAAGGGGGCATGGCCTGTGTCCACCTCTCAGCAATCCCACTATCTGGGGCCTAATGGAGGTATCAGGTAGGCTAGTTGGCCCCTAAGGACCCCCAGCAGCGAAGGGGAATTTAAACCCCATGTAAGAGCACGCCAGGAGGCGCGTTTGCAGAGTGGTGGGCAAAGGGGGCATGGCCTGCTATGAGAACTTAGCAATCCTGCTGTGTGTGGGACTTACTGGAGGTAATAGGAGGGGTAGTTGGCCCCCAAAGATGTACTTGGGGGACAACTACCCCTCCTGTTACCTCCAGTAAGTCCCAGACAGTGGGATTGCTAAGAGGTCTTCCTCTCTCCACCACTCTGCAATCTCGCCTCCTGGCACACTACGGCTTGGGGGATAAAGTCCACTTTACTCCTGAGGGACTTTGGGGGCCAAGTACCCCTCCTGGTACCTCCTGTAAGTCCTACACAGCGGAATTCCTGAGCGCTGGTCGGAGGCCCAGCACCCTTTCTCCACCACTCTGCAAACACAACTCCTAGTTAAAGAAGCATTTGCAATGTAATAGGCTTCGCAGATGTGTTGTGGAGTGGTAACCTCAGGTTTAGTCTTCCTCTTTTCCATAGAAGCTAAACTATAAACTCAATGAGACAAAAAAAAGAAGGAACCACTGAGGAGCACTTCTGGACCTAGTCAGAGGTATGAGCAGGGCCACTGGAATTATGTGACTGTTTGGCTGCACTGACTTTCGCACAGTTATACATTTTCCGCATTTGCCCCATAATCCATCACCTGCTGCATAATCTGCAGGTCTGAACAATAAAAAACTTGTTTCTAGTTCAAACGGCTCAAACGTTACCAAAAATGCAGGGACAAGTGTTATAGCATGGTGGAAGGCCCTTTGCAAACCTAGAATGGTCACCTGTAACTTATTGCTAAATGTGGGTGTTAAATTGGTACTAATGGTGTGCAAACCACTCTAGCTTCTTTCTGCGCCTCTCTTGCCTCTGTCTGCATTTCTGTTGCTTCTTCCTGCACCTTTTTTTTCTGCACTAGTCTTGCCTCTTTCTGCACATCTCTTCTACTTTCTGCACCTCTCTTGCCTCTTTCTGTACCTCTCTTGCCTCTTTCTGCAGCTCTCTTGCCTCTTTCTGCACCTCACTTGCTTCTTTCTGCACCCCTCTTGCCTCTTTCTGCACACTTCTTCCCTCTTTCTGCACCGCTCTTGCCTCTTTCTGCACCCCTGTTCCTTATTTCTGTACCTCTCCTGCCTGTTTATGCACCTCTCTTGCCTCTTTCTACACTTCTCTTGCCTCTTTCTGCACCTCTGTTGCTTCTTCTGTAGTTCTCTTGTCTCTTTCTGCATTCCTCTTGCCTCTTTCTGCACCTCTGTGGCTTCTTTCTGCACTTCTTTTGCTTCTTTCTGCACCTCTCTTGCTTCTTTCTTCACCCCTCTTGCCTCTTTCTCTTCCTCTCTCCCTCCTTTCTGCATCTCTGTTACTTCTTTCTGCACTTTATCTTGCCTCTTTCTGCACCCCTCGTGCCTCTTTCTGTACCCCTCTTGCCCCCTTCTGCGCCTCTGTTGGTTCTTTCTGCACTGCTCTTGCTTCTTTCTGCACCTCTTTTGCCTGTTTCTGCAACTCTCTTGTCTCTTTCTGCACTTCTCTTGCCTCCTTCTGCACCTCGGTTGCTTCTCTCTGCACTTCTCTTGCCTCTTTCTGTACCCCTCTTGCCTCTTTCTGTACCTCTGTTGCTTTCTTCTGCATTCTCTTGCTTCTTTCTGCACCTCTCTTGCTTATTTCTACACCCCTCTTGCCTCTTTCTGCACCCCTCTTCCCTCTTTGTGCAACTCTCTTGCCTCTTTCTGTACCTCTCTTCCCTCTTTCTTCACCCCTCTTTCCTCCTTCTGTACCTCTGTTGCTTCTTTCTGCACTTCTGTTGCTTCTTTCTGCACCCCTCTTGCCTCTTTATGCACCATTCTTCCCTCTTTCTGCACCCCTCTTGCCTCTTTCTGCACCCCTCTTGTCTGTTTCTGCACCTTTGTTAGTTCTTTCTGTACTGCTCTTGCTTTTTTCTGGACCTCTCTTGCAAATTTCTGCACCCCTCTTGCCTCTTTCTGCACCCCTCTTGCCTCCTTCTGCACATCTGTTGGTTCTTTCTGCACTGCTCTTGCTTCTTTCTGCACCTCTTTTGCCTGTTGCTGAAACTCTCTTGTCTCTTTCTGCACTTCTCCTGCCTCCTTCTACACCTCGGTTGCTTCTTTCTGTACCTCTGTTGCTTCTTTCTGCAGCTCTCTTGTTTCTTTTTGCACCTCTCGCTTCTTTCTGCACCCCCTTGCCTCTTTCTGTAGCCTTCTTCCCTCTTTCTGCACCTCTCTTGCCTCTTTCAGGCACCCCTGTTCCCTTTTTCTGCACCTCTCTTGCCTGTTTCTGCAACTCTCTTGCCTCTTTCTGCAGGTCTCTTGCCTCCTTCGGCACCTCTGTTGCTTCTTTCTGCACTTCTATTCCCTCTTTTTGCACCCCTCTTGCCTCTTTCTGCACCTCTATTGCTTCTTTCTGCACTTCTCTTGCTTCTTTCTGCACCTCTCTTTCTTCTTTCTGTACCCCTCTTGCCTATTTCTGCACCCCTCTTCCCTCTTTCGGCACCTCTCTTGCCTCTTTCTGCAGCCCTGTTACCTTTTTCTGCACATCTCTTGCCTGTTTCTGCAACTCTCTTGCCTCTCTCTGCTGTTCTCTTGCCTCCTTATGCACCTCTGTTGCTTCTTTCTGCATTTCTCTTGCCTCTTTCTTCACCCCTCTTGTGTCTTTCTGCACTCCTGTTCCTTCTTTCTGCACCTTTCTTGCCTCTGTCTGCACCCCTCTTGCCTCTTTCTCCACCTCTTTTGCTTCTTTCTGCATTTCTCTTGCCTCTTTCTGCACTACTCTTGCCTCCTTCTGCACTTCTGTTGGTTCTTTATGCACTGCTCTTGCTTCTTTCTGCACCTCTTTTGCCTGTTTCTGCAACTCTCTTGTCTCTTTCTGCACTTCTCTTGCCTCCTTCTGCACCTCAGTTGCTTCTTTCTGTACCTCTGTTGCTTCTTTCTGCAGCTCTCTTGCTTCTTTCTGCACCTCTCGCTTCTTTCTGCACCCCTCTTGCCTCTTTCTGCAGCCTTCATCCCTCTTTCTGCACTTCTCTTGCCTCTTTCAGGCACCCCTGTTCCCTTTTTCTGCTCCTCTCTTGCCTGTTTCTGCAACTCTCTTGCCTCTTTCTGCAGTTCTCTTGCCTCCTTCGGCACCTCCGTTGCTTCTTTCTGCACTTCTCTCTTTCTGCACCCCTCTTGCCTCTTTCGGCACTTCTGTTGGTTCTTTCAGCACTGCTCTTGCTTCTTTCTGCACCTCTTTTGCCTATTTTTGTAACTCTCTTGCCTCTTTCTGCACTTCTCTTGCCTCCTTCTGCACCTCTGTTGCTTCTTTCTTAACTTCTCTTGCCTTTTTTTGCACCTCTCTTGCCTCTTTCTGCACCTCTATTGCTTCTTTCTGCACCTCTCTTGCTTCTTTCTGCACCTTTCTTTCTTCTTTCTGTACCCCTCTTGCCTCTTTCTGCACCCCTCTTCCCTCTTTCAGCACCTCTCTTGCCTCTTTCTGCAGCCCTGTTACCTTTTTCTGCACATCTCTTGCCTGTTTCTGCAACTCTCTTGCCTCTCTGCAGTTCTCTTGCCTCCTTCTGCAACTCTGTTGCTTCTTTCTGCATTTCTCTTGCCTCTTTCTTCACCCCTCTTGCCCCTTTCTGCACCTCTGTTGGTTCTTTCTGCACTGCTCTTTCTTCTTTCTGCACCTTTCTTGCCAATTTGTGCACCCCTCTTGTGTCTTTCTGCACACCTGTTCCTTCTTTCTGTACCTTTCTTACCTCTTTCTGCACCCCTCTTGCCTCTTTCTCCACCTCTTTTGCTTCTTTCTGCATTTCTCTTGCCTGTTTCTGCACCCTTCTTGCCTCTTTCTGCACCTCTGTTGGTTCTTTCTGCACTGCTCTTGCTTCTTTCTTCACCTCTATTGCAAATTTCTGCACCCCTCTTGCCTCTTTCTGTACCCCTCTTTCCTCTTTCTACACCTCTCTTGCTTCTGTCTGCACCCCTGTTCCCTCTTTCTGCACCTCTTTTGTCTGTTTCTGTAACTCTCTTGCTTCTTTCTGAACTTCTCTTGCCTCTTTCTGTACTGAAATGGGAAGTGCAAACTGTCAAGTTTAAAGGTATGCGTGCTCTTGTGACTGAGGCATATGTCTACTTGTACATGTATTCTCACATGTGTTATGCATCTGAAGATGGTAGCTTAAAAAGCGGGTAACTTCTCCTATAGGTGGTCAAATCTTCTTAGTTCTGCTCTGTCATTTTGTTGCACAAGCAGACTTGTCTTATGCCTATAGGTGTTATAGAGCCCCTCAAATATAGTATTAAATACCCATATGCCCTGTATTATGAGCAGAAAGAAATACATACACCTTTTTGTACACAAATTTACAGAGTATGCTGTTTGAAAAACAGGTATTCAAGTATTTGTATGTTTCTTTTTATGTAACATGTCACTAGGTAAAAGCAGAGACACAAGCTTGCATACCTTCACAAACTTGGTCAGACTTACAACAGTGATATGCTTTGGATTGCTGTTTGGTAGGCCTAACATTCTGAGCAGTCGATTAATAGTGAACCTTCAAGAGAAAAGTGAGGTTTAAAACATCTTGGGAGAAGGATTAGTGATTAGGCTACTTTGTATGAGTCTGTTATAAGGTACAGTCAAAGTGGGCCTCTTTCTGCACCTCTGTTGGTTCTTTCTGCACTTCTCCTGCTTCTTTCTCCACCTTTCTTCCTCTTTCTGGACTTCTGTTGCCTTTTTCTGCATTTTTCTTGCTTCTTTCTGCACCATTCTTCCTCTTTCTGCACCTCTCTTCCCTCTTTCTGCACTTCTCTTGCTTGTTTTTGCACCTTTCTTCCTCTTTTTGCACATGTCCTACCTATGTAGGCATAGTTAGAAATTAGCATTTAAAAAACCTTAGAAATTCACTGAAAAAACAGAGGTTTCAGGGACGTTATAGTTAGGAATTAGCATTTAAAAAACCTTAGAAATTCACTGAAAAAAACCACAGGTTTCAGAACGTTATAGTTAGGCTGATATTTCACTCCAAACCAGAGAAATTCTGACGTTATAGTTAGCTGAGCTAACTATAACTCGCGCCCCCACAATGAACTGCTGATGACGTCACATATTATATTACTCATGACATGGTCAGTGACATCACGATGACATCTCAAATGACATTCCTGATGACATCATCCACTTAATATCTGATGCACCTCCTCACATCCTAATATAACCTTTAAGACACCCACTCTAAAATACAGACTACCATTCTCAAAACCATAGACACTCTGGACATTTCCCTTTACTATTATCAAACATCCTGCTCATTTTCATCCACCTTACTCACACTTAGATCTTCTGTATCAACTTTTTTAAGCTACAGCTTGATACACATACCTTTCAAATGTGATTAGTGGTCAGTATTTTTCTTTCTCAATATCAGGTTGTCAAACATGTCTTAAGAAAGCACAGAACTACCAAGCAGAAGAATGGTAAACCACTCTGATACAAGGCAACCAGTAATGGCACCCTATTCACTTTTGCTCTCAAGGTTACAGAGACTGCAAACAAATAGAAACAAGGATTTCATTTTATGTAATCTCCTTACTAATCAGATATCTCTTCAGAATGGTCACATTTCTTAACCATTTGTTTAACTCCTCTAAAGAGCCTGGTTTGGCAGCAGGTTTGGGCGGGATCTGTGGATTTACGAAGGAATCCGGGGGTGTCAGCACAGCCTCTGTGAACCCTTGCAGAGAATCTGTGGATCCACTCAGGAAACCAAGATCTTTTTTAAAAACTATTCCCAAACACTACCACTTGCACACCACTTCATAGCATCCCTAAAGTTAGACCCAAACAAATCTTATTCGCTATTTCTCTTATAAGCAATGTCTCCTCACATTACCATGCAGGCCTTTTCTTCTTCCTTTCCCCCATACTCCTGTAGCTCTATTTTGACATAGTAACCAATAATGTAACATTCTTAGGTCAAAAGTTCACAACTATCTCTACAGCAGCTTGCTAACTTCCAACGCAAATTTTACAGGTGTAGTTGAGTGCATACAATTACAAACATATTCCTCATAACCAATCACACGTGTTGTTATTTTACAATTATTGCACAACCTAGTTATAATCACTACTTTAATTACAACATCCAATCAAATGTGACATATTAAACTTTACTTGCTAGAGTTGTTTTTAACCGACATCATTTTGAAAACTGCCTCATTCCACTGCAGATGTCTCCTGTGTGCTACTCCTCCATCCTTCAAAATGGTTATAGTGTGGATTGTGGGTCACAGTTTTGTGTTCTGGGCAAGAGAGTCTGCTAGAAACAGAGGTATTGACAGGGTCCTAGGTTTGCCTAATGTGGATATAAATTGGTTTGGCCAGAGAGGGTTAAAGTGGAATCAATTGCTTCCATTGGTTGAAAGCATTATGGAAAAGCAACATACAGATCTCATGATTGTGCATTGTGGTGGCCATGACCTGGGCACACTGACTGGGGTAGGACCAGAAATCCTAATGAAGAATACCTTTGAACAAATAATGCAACTTTTCCCTCGCACTGCCTTGATGTTTTCTAACGTATGTCAGAGGCAGAAATGGAACTGGTATTCTGAATTGTGTTCACAGATAGAGAAAGCCAGGAAACATGTTAATGAAACTGTTTCATCATTCCTCGGAGACCATAACGTGGGCTCTGTCAACAATAATAACCTGCGCTTCAACAAGCATGGAATAAAGAGATGGTGTTCACTTCAAAGATGAAGACAACAGAGTGTTTCTGAACAACTTGAAACTCTGCATTAGTTCGTATATGTAGTCATCATATAAACACAATGAACACAACAGTTCTTCTAAGAGCCACCCTATGTCCCAAACAGTTGTTATTTTTAACTGTAAATCCTCATTTAAAATAAATGTATCGACTCTGCGGATCCTTTGAGGATTTGCAAACCAAAAGCACACAGTCAATACAGAAGAGCATATTTAATAATTCTAGTAAAGGTTGCTGAATGCATAACGCAGTGGGGATAACAAAGTCTAAATGGGTATCAGTTTAGGTGCTTAAGTGAGTATGTCAATAGGTATAACAGTGTCTTTATGGTACATAAATGGCTGTGACAATGTCTGTATAGGTATGTAAATGGGGGTTACAGTATCTCTATCAGTATGTGAATGGGTGCGTCAAAGTCTGTATGGGGCTTTCAATGGGTGTAACAGTGTCTGTATGGGTTTGTAATTGGGTGTGACAGTAACAGCTTAGGTATGTGAATGAGTGTCACAGTGTATGTATGGCTTTGTCAATGCATGTCACAGTGTCTGTATGGGTTTGTAAATGGGTATGACACTGTCTTTATAGGTATCTGAACTGGTGTGATAGTGCCTCTATGGGTTTGTAAATGGGTGCGACAGAGTCTCTATGGGCATATGAATCTAGGTGACAGTTTCTGTTTAGGTACATGAGTGGCTGTAACAGTGTCTGTGTAGGTTTGTGAATGGATGTGATAGTGTGTGTATGGGCTTGTGAAAGAGTATAACAGTGTCTATATCAGTGTGTGACTGGGCGTGACAGTATCTGTTTGAGTATGTGAATGGGTGTTACAGTGTCTGCATTGATTTGTAAATCAATGTGACATTGTCTGTATGGGTTTGTAATTGGATTTAACAGTGTCTGAATGGGTTTATGAATGGATGTGTCAGTGTGTCAATCAGTGTGTGAATGGGTGTGAGACTGCCTGTTTCAGTATGTCAATGGGTGTTGCAGTGTCTGTATAGGTTTCTACATGGGTGAGACAGTGTCTGTATAGGTTTGTGAATGGGAGAAACACTGTAAATAGGTGCGACTGTGTCTTCATTGATATCTCAAGATCTGTGACAGTGCCTCTATGGGTTTGTGAATGGGTGTGACAGAGAGTCCATGGGTATGTGAATGGGTGTGACAGTGTCTGTTTTAGTACGTGAAAGGGTGTGATAGTGTCTTTATGAGTTTGTGCATTGTTGACAGTGTCTGTTTAGGTACGTGAATGGGTCTGACAGTGTGTCTATGGGTATGACATTGACTGTATGGATTTCTGAATATGTGTAACAGTGACTATATAGGTTTGTGAATGGGTGTGAATGGGTGTGACAGAGAGTCCATGGAGATGTGAATGGGTGTGACAGTGTCTGTTTTAGTCCGTGAAAGGGTGTGATAGTGTCTTTATGGGTTTGTGCATTGTTGAGAGTGTCTGTTTAGGTACGTGAATGGGTCTGACAGTGTGTCTATGGGTATGACATTGTCTGTATGGATTTCTGAATATGTGTAACAGTGATTATATAGGTTTGTGAATGGGTGTGACAGTGTATCTATGAGTATGTGATAGGGTGTTGCATTGTCTGCATGGATTTCTCAATAGGTGTAACAATGACTGGAAATTTTGTAAATGGATGTAACAGTGTATGCATGGATATAAGAATGGATGTGAAAGTTTCTGTATGGGTATGTAACTGGATGTGACAGTATCTGTGTGGGTATCTGAATGGGTGTGAGAGTAAGCCTGAGTGTAAAAATTAATAAATGTACTCTTTTCCCTCACTCATGCTTACTCCGCGAATCGTCCCCCAGAAGGACACAGGGGGCCGCACTGAGTACGGCCAGAAATCTGCAAATTTTGAGAGTGCCCCAAAAAAACAATTTTTACAGATTTCTGACCCCAGGACACATGCTCACCCCTCCTTTATAATATGTACAAGGGGTCAGGACCCCTCTCACCTGACCCCTTCATTGAGTGTGCCAAGAGATTTTTAGCCCCCGGGGCCGGTCTCTGACAAACAAAATGGTTGCTGCAACTTTTCTATGAAGGTGCAGCCAGCTAATAAGAAGGTCGCCAGTGCGCTTGAATCTGCAGATCGCTAGTGAGTGAATCAGCAAGTAATCCACGTCCCCAGATATACTAATTTGTTCTCCAGTAAATATCTCTAAAAATACTGAACAGATTTACACCAAATCACAAAAAATCACGATCTGCGTACCAACATTTACCTTACTGACAACTTTGATGTAATTCCATCCAGCGGTTCGGGCTGTAGACTTGTTGAAAGATCCTATGGGAATTAACATGGGTAAACGTGTTCTAGGACTTCCCTTTTTTCTTGGCCCCCACTTCACGGATCACCCCGAAACTGTCCAGACTCTATCTGTAGTACAGCGGCCCCCGTGTAACTTTGTGATGAATTCACAAATATCAGTGGAAAAATTTAAAAAATATATATATTCACACACACACCCACCCTGAGTCTCAGTTAGACACTCATACACCCACTCACAGACCCACTCAGACATTCACACACCCATTCACAGACCCACTCAGACACTCATACACCCACTAAAACACTCATTCAGAGACTCATGCACCCTCTCAGATACCCACTCAAACACTCATGTACCCACTCACAGACCCACTGAGACTTTTACCAACCCACTCACAGACCACTCAGGCACTCATTCACCCACTCACAGATCCATTCAGACACTCATGTACCCATTCACAGATCTACTCAGGCGCTCATGCACCCGCTCACAGACTCACTCAGAGACTCACACACCTACTCACAGACCCACTGAGATACTCATGCACCCACTCACATACCTACTCAGAGACAGATGCACCCACTCACAGACCCACTTAGACACTCATGCACCCACTTATAGCCCTACTCAGAGACTCATGCGCCCACTCACAGACCCTCTCAGACACTCATGCATCCACTGACAGGCCTACTCAAACACTCACACACCTACTTGCAGACCCACTCAGACACTCACACACCCACTCACAGACACACTCAGACACCCAATCACAGACTCATTCAGAGACTCACTCACCCTGTCACAGGCCCATTCAGACACTCTTGCACCATTCACAGACCCACTCAGAGTTATTCACCCTCTCACAGTCCCACTCAAACACTCATGCACCCACTCACAGACCCAGTCATATTCTCATGCACCCACTCACAGACCCACTCAGACACTCATGCACCCAGTCACAGACTGTCTGAGAGACCCACTGGGACACCTATGCACCCACTGACAGACCCTCTCAAACACTCATAGACCTACTCACAGAAACACTGAGAGACTCATACATGTATTTATACAGTAATTTAGATACTGATGTACTCAGTGTGATGCACAGAATTACTTATTTAGTTATGAATTTCGAACATGCTGGGGTCTATTGAATGTCTGCTTTTGTTTTAGGTATTTCGAGAATTTTGAAAAATATATATTTTAAAAGAAAATAGACAATATTTTAGAAAATTAGGTTGGCTCTGAGAAGAGCCTTTGCTTTGATTGTGTATGTATGACAGCTACATTTAAGACAGGATGAGAGATTCAAGTTGCTGAGAAACACCATGTTGCCTTCATCTGTGAAGTGAAGTCCATCACTTCTACAGATTCCATGCATATCAAAACGCAAATTGTTGTTGTAGATAGAGCCCATGCTATGGTCTCTTAGGAATGCAGAAACAGTTGTATTACCATGTTTCCTGACTTTGTCAATCTGTGGACAGAATTGATTAGACCACTTCTATTTCTGCCTTTGGCATATGTTGGAGTACACCAAGGCAGTGTAAAGGAAAAGTGTCATTAAATGTGTAAAGGTATCTTTCATTAGGATTTCCAGTCCTACCTCAGTTAGTGTGCCTAAGCTATTGCCACCACACTTCACAATTATGAGGTCAGGGGGTTGGCAATCCACAATGGTTTCAACAAAAGGCAGCAATTGATGCCACTTTAACCCTCTGTGGCCAACCCAAGTAACGCCCACATTAGACAAACCCAAGTCCTGGTCAATCCCACTCTTTTTAGCAGCCTCTCTAGCCCAAAACACATGGCTGTGGCCTACAATCCACATGCTAATCATTTTGAAGTGAAGCAGCAGTAGCAGACAGGAGAGTCTGGAACTGAATGCGAAATGATTGGCAGTTAAAACTGAGGTGAGGTCCTGTTTGAAAAAAACATTTGCAGGTTAATAAAATTAGGTAGCATCTTTAAAGGATATGTGAGTAGATCTGTGATTGAATGTGGCAGAAATAAAAAAATGTAATGCAAACTTGGAAATGCTTTTAGTTGTGTATTGTCAACCATACCTGCTGCAGTTGATTTTGTAACTAGTATGATCCTTCCAGAATGTGCTGCGAAGTTGTGACCTACTGGTTCTAGTGGGTTGCTATGGAAACTCTGCTAAGAGAGTGTTGGGGGAAGGGTGTTAAAGGGAGAGTTGTCTTTTTTTAATTAGAGGTGATCAGACTCAATTGTTGAAGAATAAGAGTTTGTTTTCTTAGTGAGGGCGTTCTTATAAAGTGTAGTGTGCTTCTAAAGTAATAAAATAACCTAGCTAAATATCGTTTTGGACTCCCATAATTTTTGAAAAATTCGTCAGGGCGGTCACAAATAATTTGCACATATGCACAAACAGCCTTCCATATCGGACTTCTTTATAAAAGTGCATGAAAGGGTTGATATATACTAACAATTCAGAAGTGAACTTACAAAACTAAAATATAAAAGACGTTTTTATTTGCTGCCTTGCGCAGTAACAGAGAGTGCAAAGTTGAAAAGGTTACCATTAATGGTTGCTTTGTCTGAGAGTGGTGTGCCATTCTTATGCTTAGTTTTTACATTTTCTGAGAGTATTGAATCTATCTAAAAAGAGCAAAAAGAATTTGACCAACATACTAAAATTTCAGGTATGTGCATTAGATTGAATTTTGAAAAATAGAAATTTAATTGAATAGGTATATGTGTATGGGAAAGTTGATAAATGTGAGTAGGATATGTCGAAAATTATTTTATTTTTATGAGGCGATCTATGAGTGGTTGTGTGTGTTTTTATATATTTATTAATGGGTGACTAAGTCTATTTCTGGGTGTATGAGTATGTGAGGTTCAGACTAGCTGTGTGAGAAATTGCTTAACAATGTGTTGCCCTGGAACGATGTTCCAACTTGCAATGGGGAAAATCCATATATTTGGGGCAGATTTACTATTGTAACTCTAGTCCAACTATTATTTGGGAAAGTACATGCATTTGGGATCACATTTACTAGTCTAACTCCCATCCAAATAAAATTGTGGTTAGTGCATATATTTAGAGGGACAGATTTGGTATTCTAACTTGAATGCAATTAACTTTGGAGAAAGTACAGATTTACAAATCAAACTCCAGTCCAACTATCATTGTTTGAAGTGCACACATTTCCAACTCAAATGAGAGAAAGTGCATTTATTTAGGGAATCAGATTTACTATTCAAACTCAAGTACAACTAACATTTGGGAAAGTGCATATATTTGGGTGAATCAGATTTAATATTCTAATTCCAGTCAAGCATACATTGGAAAACTGTCTATATTTATGAGGTCAAATTTACTATTCTAGCTCCAGTCCAACTAACATTGAGACAAAATGCATATATTTTGCTAGGTTCATTTTACTATGTTAAATCCAGTCATAAAAACAATATAGTAAGGGTACATAATTGTAGGGGAAAGGGTATGTATGTTATATCTAACTGTAGACATAAGGGGTGTTGGGTACATTAGGGACATGATCAGAGTTAACTTTGATTCATAGGCTAATCTGAGCCAATAGAATGCCATTCTAGATCCACTCTCCCTTTCACTGGCCTGAATAGAATATTCCCTTTCTTCCACTCATTGTAGAAGAGTAACTAGGGTAGTGGCCCTAGCATTTATGCTGTTTCTGTTGAACTAGTGCTATGTCACCAGTGATGGATCTCCTAAGCTGTCAATGGTTATCAAGACCACTAGAGACTCTGCTGTAACTGAATCCTTCCAACTTGCTGCTGGAGCCTGTGGTCCGAATCAGAAGTGTATGGTAGCAGAAAGGACATGTGGATCTGCAGCCTGCATAAAATGGTTCTGTATGTATAACTAGTTGAAGAACTGCTAAATTCTTGAGACTACGTATACAGGTTTTGTTGGATCCACAGAAGGTGTGATCAAGTTAAAACCTGCTTGAGCACCTCATTGTTCCACTACGTACACATACTAGACATATGCGAATCAGGCTTGTCCATTGGCATTAATTGGTAGAGCCAGGAGCAGCAGCTGCTTGCCCTAGCTTATCTTTTGATTACCTTGACACTGCTTTAAGGATGTGGAAGTCAAAGAAAGTAAATATGATGCTGGGAACCCTGTATAAACCTCTTTAGCTTCCACTTCTAGTCCTTTCACTAGTCCCTTCAGAAACTAGGCATACAAGTTTCTTAAAGGACAAATAAGACACTTTTCAGAGGTAAGTGTGGGGCAAGTTGCTGGCCATGTGATTTAATTGAAGTGAAAGTGAGTATGTGAGCTAATTTCCACTACATCTGGCATTTCATTGAAATGCGGTTTATGTACTGGTCCCTATGGGGAGCCTTTACCAGTCATTTACATTAATTAAAGTATTTCTGTCTACTACTGTTTGTTCTCCTCTAAAAGTTACTGTAAGTGGGATTGTTCTGCCCTGGTATGGGTCCTACTGCTCGGAGTGCCACAAATCTCAAGCTGTTCCTCCTCACCGATGAGGCTTGATCAAGCCTGATCATGCCTGAGATTGATCAGGTTGCTTGCTGTTCAGAGTGGACCTGGCCTAGTAGTTTGAGCTGGACAATCCATTTTAGGGTGGACAAAGAGTGATATACTTGTGCTTGGTCCCAGCCAATGAGGCCACAAAGAAGCTAACAATGATCTAGGGGACTAATCCTTGAGTAATTACCAGTGGTTCCGGGTAATTCTGACATGTGCATCATAATCCTGGGCGTAGTTCGCATAGTCGCGCTACGCGAAGCTACGCGAAGACGTTAAAGCGCTACGCGAGCTACGCGAGCGGGCGTAGTTGCTTGTTGCGCCCGTTCGCGATGCATTTTTCTTCGTCGGGAACGCGTTGTGCGTGTTCGGGACGCTGTTTGCGTGCTCGGGGGATAGTATCTCGCGAACTTGCCCATGCGGTCGCATATGGGTGCGGCCATCTTGTTTTTCACTTGTCCCGCCCGTTCGCGATGCCTTATTTCCTGTTCCGGGTTGCGTATAGCATGCTCGCGATGCGCATTTCATGTTCGGGAACGCGTCGTACGTGTTTGCGATGCTTTTTGCGTGCTCGGGGAGAAATATCGCGCGAACTTACCCACGCGGTCGCGATGGGCGCGGCCATCTTGTTTTTCACTCTATGCTATGGTTCTGGGCCTGCTTTTCTATCCTCCCTCAATCTTTGCAATCCTTAGATTTTTACACTGTTTTTCAATTTTTTTTAATTTATTATCTATCTCTCTCTGTGCCTAAGTCTATATTTTGCATTTATTTCTACTTTTTACTGTGTTTTTTTAACTTTTCTACTGTTTTATATTACTTCCTTCTTTAAGCTCCTACTTCTTCCCCTAACTTTATTTTTTCCTTCTAACTTTTCTTTTCCGCCTCCTCCCACACACCCCAGAACCATGGCGAAGGGTACTAGCAGCACTACCGGCTCCAAGGGCAAGGCGCGTGCGCCCAAGAGTCGCCTGCCTTGCGGCAGACTGCACCCTGCAGGGGTGCAAGCCCGGCAGCTTTTTAGCGAGGCGGAGCTGGCCGCCCTTGTTTTTTTGTGCAGCGCCACCTCCCCTTGACCTTGGCAGCAGGCGGCAGGCCAGGCTCCGGGTACCCTACCCAGGAGCGTCACCGCCGGTGGGCGAAGGTGCGCCGGGCAGTGTTTCGCTGCTCAGGGGTCCGGCGCACCCATAACCAGCTAGCCCACCGGTGGTCAGACATCCTGGACCGGGAGCAGGACCTGTTGGACCTGCTAGGTGTCGAGGTCGCGGGGCTTGGTGAGTAGCTAATATATATAATAGTATAAGTATTGTGTATAATTTTTTTACGAATAACAAGAATATTGCTGCTTACATTGCAGGTAAATTACGTTTCAAAATCTTCTGTGATTGTAGGACACAGGTGCTCGGCGCTACTCTTACTTGTTTGCAACTTTGCGCTCGCTTGGGCTGATTATTATGTAAGAGTTTACTTTAGGGAACTTAAGTTAGGTAATGCTATTGCTAGAGAGACTCTAGTCCTTCCTTTGTCCTCCTGTCAAATAGTGGTGGATGGATTGATACTAGGGTTAGTTAGTATTAGTTGATAATTTTTTAGCGGTCTGCCTGACGCATCCTCTGTCACTGAGTGCTGCTTACCCCAGTCCTTAGTAGAACCTTTTGTAGTTTGTTTAGTGAGTGGTAGGCTTAGCAGTGTCAGTCAGTAGCAGAACATCAGACGCAACCAACCAACAATTTGGTGTATGCACAAATTTATGCATGTGTCCTCCATCTCATCTATGTATTTTTGAGGGCTAAAAAAAATGGAAATGCAGACTTAGTGAACAATTGGACCGTCTGGAATAGGTGGGCTAGGTCAGGTGGTACTTAGGCTTAGTTAGTGTTCTGCATTCGAATCAATCAGAATGGAACACTGGATTAGTGTTCATAAATAAGTAGACGGTCCGTGAATCCCGCAAGCCAGTAGTCGATCGGATTAGATAGGTCAATTTTATTGCAATTATTGTTTCCTAAAACGTTTTTTGAGCATTTTTTTAAATAATGTATTTGTTTCACAGCAATCATTAATGTTTGTCTCTTTCTTTATTATATCTTACATGATCACTGATCTGCAGCACCCAGGGGCAAGAAGACAGGGTCCGAGTCGGCGGGACAACCAGAGGACCGCTCCTCTACCGAGGGCCCTGCTGCTGGCCCCAGTAAGTCCTCCAGTGGTTAATATTAACAATTATATGTCCCTAACTTTTACTGCACCTTATTTTTTCCAAACTATTAATTCTGGTTCCACTTCCTAATTCTATTTTTTACAAAAGCTTCTTTGATCTTGACTTGACTATCTGTTTCTAAATTCTGGTTATCCCTGCCTCTAAGTTCTAACTGCCTCTGCTATGACTCTCTGTACTACTACTATTAGTCTGTCTGTAGCTAAGCTTGACCAGTTTGCCACTCTTTATTTTACGGTTTTGAATAAAACTCAGATTGACCAATAGCTCTAGCCACTGAGTCCAGTCCTTTGGGTTGTCCTCTTCTAGTCTTCTTAATCTTGAGGCTTTGACAATTACCACCAACAAAATGCCCAACCAGATATTTGACTATTTTTGATAGAATATAGTACATACTACTACTGTTGTGGGGATTCTGCACAGCCACATACAGAACTATGCACAAGAAAATAGGATGTTGGTGATGGGAGGTTGGACCTTCCTCAAACCACAGTCAGAAGTGAACCCACAATCCCCTGACCGACTAGCTATAGTGTCTCATTAGGTCCCCGAACCCCCACCCGAAGATACCCAATGATTACACAACCCAGAACATAACACCCTTTCGCTCACTCACTCGTGTAAGTCCACCACCACACCAAATACCACAGAGTCTATGTGTAAGTTCAAAAGGTTTATTTTCAACTAACAAGCTCTGTATGTTGTTCTATAAAATTCAGTGTACTACAGCCAGCTCCAACAGCAAAATGCATAAGATTAAAACAATAAACATTGTTACAAGTGCATGATAGAAGACAAAAGATCTGTGCGAATTCTGGGAGACCCCTCACCGTAGAACGTAGAAGTACTGGTTACATGCATCATTCATAAGCTCTGCAAATCTCTGGTTCGTAGAAGGGAATCTTCTGCCTGTTATGAGAAAAATGGTGCGCGTTAGATAGTATAATGCAAGCATTTCTCAGTCATGCCAAAAAGTGTAACATGTTACTTATGGCTAAGCAATACGGACTAACCGAACTCCATAATAAAATGGCTTGTTTTTCAACCTCTTGTACGCAACGCTCAGACAGTAGCTGTATGAGCTCATGTGGGCTCAAAAAGGCATCTTACTGCACAACAAGCTGCGAGGTAACATGCGCAAAAGACATGAAGCGAAAAATGGTTGCATGGCTCAGGCTAACTTTGCAAAGAGTAGAGTAGACTATAATAATGACCCTAGGGACCATAACACTACTAGTGTCTACTGACTCTACTCTAGTACCCGATTTGGACTAGTGATGTATGTTGTATATGTATGTATTAACTTTTTTTTCAATCTTGCTAGTGAAAATGAATAAATTGGGGGAGGTGTACAGGCATCTAAAAATGTGTCATGTTTTTTCTAGGCGTACTACCGACCACCAGTGCCGGCGGGGCCAGCGGCGATGGCGATGCGGCCATTCCGGAGGGGGCAGGAGATGCGTCACTTGCAGGAGCTACAGGGGGTGAGCCAGCAGCAGTGGCGGGCGGTGGTAAGTTATATTAATTACTTATTGACATTGCACTAGCTGGAAGGGTGTTCACTTCACTCACTGTACTGCTGAGACTTATTAAGTATGAAGTTGTAGTGAACATTATACAACGGTTGAAGAAGACACCCTTTACTTAGCATTAGCAATGCATTAGCAATAGCATTAGCAGTGTGAGTTGAGTAACCACTGGCCTCTTCTATCTGACTCCAACTCAGCTGTGAAAGTTTTATGGAGAAGACTAAAAGTCAGATCAGATGACCTTGATGGATGAGTTGAACAAAAAGGGAAAGAAGGGTGGAAGGAGGAAGGACGGGCGAGATGTAATATGACTGGCAGAGAAGGATACGTTGGAAGCATGCATAGGTGGCTGATAGGAATCAGATGCATGTGTTGTTGAAGGATGGGTGGAAGGTGGAAGAAGAATGGATGCCTGCCTGGGTGGGTGGGCGACACAGTATGGGTGGATACTGGGGATAGCAAGAATCATCAGCGGTGTTTGGGTGAAACTCAAAGCCAAGGCAAGCAAGGAAGGAGTGGACGCATGGGTGGTTGTTGGTAAAACAAACTAAGGTTTGTGGAGAGATTAAGAAGAATGATAGACATTTACTTAGAATGGATGGATGCCTGTATGTATTCATCATAGACAGCATAGGTGGAGACTGTCACAGGATGCAGAGTCTTAGTTTGAAGGAAATGTAAAAGAAACCGCGCCAGAGTAGCAAAGCCGAGGGGAATACAAGTTGTATTTTCAGAATACAGTTGACTCACAGTAGTTTGCAAGCACATCATATATATTGTGTATAGTTAGTTATCAAGCGCCTTCCTCCGACTCCGAGGACCACTCCCTACCTATGTTAATTTATTTTCGAATGTGTCAGCCAGCCTGCAAAGGGTGGCCTATCTGTTGGTTACACAGTCAATCAAAACAAAGTACCTTATGCAGTAGCGGTCGGTGGTGGGAGTGCTGCCGGGCGGTGATGTGGGGAGGGGGAGGGGCAGGGTGGGGTGTAGTAAACAATGGATTACGGCCAAATACAGGTAACTAAACATAAAAATAAATAAAGCGAATTTCATTGTGCGCACTGCACCGCCAAATGCGATGCAGTGCGCGCAACAAAATTTGTTTTATTTATTTATATATTTACTTACCTGTAATTGGCCGTAATCCATAGTTTACTACCCCCCACCCTGCCCCTCCCCACGTCACCACCCGGCAGCACTCCCACCACCGACCGCTACTGACCTTATGCCGTCATCCCATATATAAGCAATGATCATTGGATCAGATATATAATCTGCCTTTTTGTAGTAGCCAGGGCACTGTGAAAGTGAAATTGAGCAATTGCCCTTCATGTAACAGGGAGAGTATGGCCAGTGCCACCCGTAATAGAAAAATACGAGCTTCCCCATCTGCAGACAGTAGTAAATAAAACTAACGTGAGTCTGCGTCATGACTCGTATGTTTGTCTTGGGTGCAAGCTTAGCTGACTGAGCTGGCATGCCGGCTACAACCAGGTTATGTAATTTCCCTAAACTAGAGATAAGAAGAAGACTGGTGTACTGTGTACTGGAGTCCATAGTGCTAGTATAATGCCTGAAACTCCCACAAATGTTAGAGGCCGAGGAAGTGGGAGGATAGATTATTACCACAAATGTTATGTACTGTGCTTCTTGCTAGTGCTAATGTGCCACTATGTGTTGAATTAATTTTGTGTTACTGTTTTGCTAAGAGTATTGGTTACAACAACATTCTTTTTCTTTCTTGATATAGATCCTCCTTCCCAAGAAAGACCATCACGGAAGGAGTTGGCAGCCAGGGCCCGGTGCCGGAAACTGGAGGCAATCTGCGAAGAGTACCGGCGGCTGGTGGCTCAGGCGGAGGAGGAGGCGGCAGCAGCTGCAGCCTCCTCCGATGCCCCGGGCCCCAGCCAGGCCCCACCTCCAGTGGTACGGCGCCGCGGTCAGGCAGCCGCCCGCCGCCACAATTCATTAACAGCCAGCACTGCTGCCCCCCACCCTGGATGCCACTGCAGGGCATTTCGCTGCCAGATGCTCCTCCAGATTTCACGCCTAGAGGAGCAACTAGAGGAGCAGGTCAAGATCCTGGTGGACAAACACCTGAAAGCCCGCCGAATATAAGAACTATAGGACCCCGTTGGATTGCCTCTTTTTTATTCCTTTTGTTGGTGGGCGGGAATTGGGCATTGGGGTTTATGGACATTGTTTGGACTTTTTCGTTTTGGACATTGGTTGGGGTTAGGGAGAGGGATGGGTCAGGTGTGGGATAGTTTATTTTTGTTAGGGTAATAAATTATATTTATACTTAAACATACGATGTTAATGTTTTGTGGGGGGGTTACTGTTTTACTAATTTACGTCACATGGTTTCCTGGCTGCTGCAGGGCCGCAGCCAGTGTTTGATTTAAATAATCTGTTGATTATGTAACACAAACAGATAGATGCGGTACCCCTCACTGAGTTATTTGTCCTACTAGTACTGTCAGTCTCTCCTCCTAGTCCATTATACCTCCCACCAAACTTATCTTACCTGTGATTGATGATGATTAAGTTCGGCACAGCGATCGCTGCATGGTTTCCCAAGAGAATGGAGAAGATGCCATGGTTGTGGTGGTAGTAGTAGACACTGGCAGTAGCATTTGCAAAAAAATAAAAAAAGACAGTCACTTGCCTGAGAGCGACTGTGGGAGGAGTAGTAGAACGAAGTAAAGTACAGTACAGAAGAAGACTGCCAAACAAACAATATTGCAACTGCTAAAGTAAAATAAAACATAATGGTGGCGGGGACAGCCTAGTACAAGAAGTTACAAACTGTAGTTGTGTCGAGTGAGTCACTTAACTTAACACAATCGTAATTCGTAACCTTTACTGCTGTGTGGTAGGATGTTGATGATGAATCCAATCAATGCCGGCAATTAATTATGATGTATTAGGTCCCTTTGGAAAAAAAATTGGCTTGCACATAGACTGAGCATGGGTGGGCAAGCAGAAGTAGATCCTCTCCCTGCCTTGAAATTGAATTAGTGTTGCTTTCACCACATCTGCCCCAGCAAGAGTGTGATCTATTGGTGTACATTTAATGTAGTCACATCACACCTCAATATAAATCACAGCCCGGGGAACAAGGGTTAGGGTTTGATGAATGGATGGGAAGGGGGGTTTGGGGAAAGGTTTGACAAAAAAAAACAGTACGCATAGACACAACAAAAGCAAAGCACAATATTGGCAGACGACCATGATCTTATCCAATAAATCTATAAAGGGAGGAAAAAGGAAATGCATGCATGATGATGAAGATAACTTGATGGTTAATGAGTAGTACTTACTAACTACTACTAGACAATTAGACAGTACAGGGCAGCAGTATATTTTATGCAATTTGCCTTGCCTGTATGCCCTCAGAGAGACCCAAATTACATGTTGTACCAGGCTTACTTTTAAAGATAGCAAAGAAAATAAAAAAAATAGTTGTAGGGATCAATTAGCAAACAAACAAAAACACAACACACAGTCGTAATGATTGAAGAGAAAAAAGGAATCAAATTAATTAAAAGACGAATGATGAATGATACTAAAGTTACTGTATTATCCTGGTCAAATTGTGGAGTTGAATCTCGTCATTCCTCTTGGTCCTAGCTATCTTCCATGGACGCTCCGCACATCAATCTTGGGTGCCACTGCCTGCCTGATGCGGATTGGTAAGGTAAGTGTGAGTTGTTTCTCCCAGTATAGCACAGGGTAAAGGCCGGCCTATAAGTGTAGATGGAAAAACAAAAGGGGTATTGAAAAATCAATGAATAAAAAAAAAGCATCAATTACGGTGGAGTCCAAGAAGAGAAGAGAGAACACTTTCAGACTGAGGCGGCTTGGATACATCGTGTCTATTCTGTTTACAGCATTAAGCTACAACAACAACAGGACAGAACAGGCCCACAGCACCAGCCCGTGACCCACCCTCCATTTACCTTAAATTTTGACAGAGCCAGACAAAAGGCATATACAGCAACCTAGCATTTTCAAAATTAAGTGACTAAATCAATGCACCGCTGTCAGTCATATGACTACACTCGACTCCACCACTACATGGACATGTAGGTCTGCTGTGTTTACTTTCTTGTTGAATCGTTGTGTTTACCTTTTATGCCACTTCATGAAACGCAGTTATTCCATCAATCATCTCCGATCCAACTGACTGACTGTGTGCAAAGGTAGTATGGTCATCATCATGGTGTGGTACGTGTTGTCCAACTCCAACTCAGTCTGTAGTGACTAGTCTCCGATTAAGTCCATATTCCATATTAAAAAATTGCAACGGATATTGGCCTGCACCTGCAGTAGTAGGAGTACAATTTGGTTATTAAACAACAAGAAGGGAAACATTGACTGTCACTTGAGTCACTTTCACTTTGTAGATTAACTAGTAGAGTTCGACTTCATGCACAACATCAACACAACAAACAACAGCAATCGCTCAGAGTCAGCAAGCATCCAATGCATGCCATCATTACCTGTCTTGCTCTTCTCTTTGGCTGTCAGATCATCAGATGCCTAGTTCTGACAGGTGTGTGTTTTTTTTTTAACGAGGCAGTGGCCTCATTATTACTCCACATTCATTTTGAGTGTTGGTAGTCGCTGTTTCGGTTTGCGTCTTATTCATCTGTGGCACTTTGTCGCAGTTTAAGTTGGTTCACATGGTCAGCGCTGTGATGGATCGCGGCCTGGGTAGCGGTCATTGCTGGTCAATTGAGTTTGCAGAAATGTCAACAAGTTTCTTCGAAGAGTCTTGTCTTTCTCTGCCAAGTACCTTCTGTCCTGACAGTGATGAGCTTTGGATGCCTGCCGAGGCTGTAGCCTTCTGACAGTGATGGGTTTACTTTTGGATGCCTGCCCAAGTTCTGACAGTGAAGAGTTGTGGATGCCTGCAGAGGCGATAGCCTTCGGCCAGTGATGAGTTTCGGCTCGGAAACAAAACGGAGGATAGCTATAGTCACGTTTCACTTCTTGTACTCCAATGTCTGGCTTGATGGAAATGTAATTAGGGCGAGTCAGGAAGATGGAGCAGGACTCTGAGGAGTGGACAGTTAAATGCACAGATGTGCAACTCCAATAGGGAAATAAAAAGAGAAGACGGTGGTGATGGATTTGTTGTGATTTGATTTGAACCAGCAAGACAGATACACAGACAAATAAAGGAAGGAAGAAAGTAACAATTTGAAAGCCTAGTTGTCAGGGAGGAGGAGCTCGTCCTCAAACTCTGGTGGTTCGGACAGAAGTAGGTCCTGTAACCCACTACTTACGTCATCGAAGTCGCTCTCCTCTTCCTGCTGTGATTCACGTATTTTGCAATCCGGTGGTATAAAGTGCTGATTCATTTTGATCATGGTTAACCTCTCCACGCTTTTGGGTGAGAGACTGGTCCTTTTCAAAGTTACAATGGCACCAGCAGCACTGAAAACACGCTCAGAAGAGACACTTGTGACAGGGGAAGCCAGATACTTTATCACCAGCCTGCTGAGCACTGTCCATTGGCTTCTTTTCCCATACCAATACATCAATGGGTTTCGATCCATGAAGACCTCTGTTGGGTCATCCAGATAGGCCTGGACCGTCCGCTCAATGCTCAGGGGTGCTCCGATGTGCTCGGCCTGTTTTGCCTTTGCATCAGCACTGGACTTACCATACCCCTGCCGTAGAAACCAATCAGTTGCCGATTGTACTGTGGATGATCCTGTTCTTGCTGTTGTTGATGCTATTGGTAGTGTTGGTGTCGGTAACTGCTGGGAGGCAAACGCACTGCCCTCAGGCTCTGAAGTAGAACTTGACTCTGGATGCCCTGTAGTACTTGTTATGGCCTGGGACGGGGGGCCTGTAATTACCAGACGTTCGTTTTCAAAGTCAATGGCTAGCTGAGCTATTGAAGTTTTGTACTTGGCAACATCCACTTCTGAAAAAGGAATTACGGCCTTACTGTTCAGAAATACTTTGTACCGTGGATCCAAAATTGTGGCAGTAATGTAATGTGGATCTGACACAATTTTATTTTGAATCCTTGTATTTTGAGATAAGCGAACGGCTAAGGACTCCGCCAAATGATATGCGTCTTGTTTGTCATCCACACCTGCATACGTTTCAGACACCTCCTTCAGCTGTTGCTCTAGCATGTGCAACAATGGGATAGCTTGGCCCATAGTACAGTCCTCCCTGCTGACTTCACGTGTGAAGATCTCAAAAGGAAGTAGCATCTCTTTCAGGCATTTAACGAGGTCCCATTGACCCATCTCAATGGTCATGCCTCTCACAGTAGGATCCCCTAATCTTTGCATGACATAAGCATTGAGTGATATGTACTGCTCAAACAGACGATCAAGCATGTTATAAGTTGAGTTCCAACGTGTTGCCACCTCCTGGATGAGTGCTTTGACTGGCATTTTATGCTCACGTTGAATGACCCTCAGCTGCTTCCGGGCTTTAAAAGAATGGCTGAAATGTGTGCATATTCTTCTGCAGGTGGCCAGTAAGTTGCTGACTTTGTATTCATTTTTCAGAAAGTCTTGAACAACAATGTTAATGCAGTGTGCCAAACACGGGACCCTGAAATAGCCACCATCGCCCATGGCCTTAACTACATTACTGCCATTGTCCGTGGGAACAAAACCAATCTTAAGCCCTCTTGGGTGCAGCCACTCAAAGACCTTGCTGTTAAACTCTTCCAAAATGTTTGCAGCAGTATGAGATTTCTCCATGGCAAACATGGCTACAGTTGCATGCTTGCGAGTGGCATGAAAAATGTTAGCAGCGTCAACACCAGCAGATATCTGTTCTCTAACCCCGCAAAAGAGATCCAGTGTGCAGTGATGCACATGTAATCAGTGACTTGGCAACTGGTCCACATGTCTGTTGTCAGGTGGATACTGTGAACAGCACTCTGCTTCAAGGCTTTTCCAAGCAATTCCAGCACGTCGTGATGTAGTGCTGGAACAGCAACTCTGGCAAAATAGTAGCAGCTGGGAACATGCCATTTTGGGCAGATGGCTGTCACAAATTCCCGAAAACCCACCCCTTCAACAAAAGAAAAAGGGAGAAGGTCCAGTGCTAACATTTTAGCCAGCTTCGCATTGTACAAACGTGCTATTGGGTGGTTGCGTTCGTACTGCTCCTCCCCCCCAAACATGCTGATAATGGTAGGCTGCATGGTTTTCCTTTCTCTTAGGCTCAACAACGCACTTTTTTTCATTGCGGTACTCCTTGATGTCTCAGGCTGACTCTTACTCTTGTGACACTGAGATGTTGCTGAAGATGTGGGCGACGATAACACTGCACTGCTGGGGACAGGGCTACTTTGTGTAGCACTACCAGAGAGAATGTCTCCCTGTCCTTCCTCTTCCACCGTGATCGGATCTTCTACTCGTTTATCCCCACCAACAGCAATGGTTGCAGTTTTTATGCCGCAAAGGTGGTCCTCCCAGCTGATCAAGTGGTGTTTTTTCAGATGGGTTATTTGGCCTCCGGTACCATAGTTTGTACCAAGCTTACCCCGACTAACAGAGGTATTACAAATGGAGCATATAGCAATGTTCTCCTCCTTTTCGCTAACCGTAAAGAAGTCCCAAACTGGGGAGCTTAACTTTTGCCTCCTGCTGGAGGTGCCACTTCCAATGCCGGATGAACTGGAGGGTGTGTGTTGAATTTGACACTGTGCTGTACCACTACCTACTTCTACTGAGGTGGTGGTTGTGCTTGATGTAGGTCGCTGCCGGGCCTTTGCTAATGCAAATATGGAAGCTGTAGGTCGTGTTGGTGTTACCTGTGGCGGTATGCGTGCTACATCCCTCGCAGCGATTTTGGATAGGGTAATAATGTTGGTCTCCATCTCCTCGGGGCCGGGAGTGATGTTCGTGATGACTGGCTCATCATCATCATCCTGCTGTTCTACATCGACCTCCATAAGTGTAAGGCTTTCTGGAACCTTCCTTTTCCCTAGCTTGGTCTTGGGACGTGTCTCCCTCTCAGACTCAGTTTGTGGCTTCCAAGTGGCATCTAGATCATCAGAAGGGGGCTTGGCGAAGAACTTGATGGACTAACCCTCCTTTTCCTTGCTGGAGATTTGCAAGACAATGGATCTTCTGAATGAGTGGCTTCTTCTTCTACCTCTGCATGAGGCTCAATTTCCTGAACTGACCCTACTTCGGGAGGAACAACAACTACTACTGCGGGCGGTGGTTGCGGCTGTTGTTGTTGTTGACCACTTATCTGCTGTGTTTCCTCCTGCGTTGATTGGGTACTACTTTGAGATAGCGATAAGTTTATCTCAGGCTCAGCATCACTGCTTTCCACCATTAGGCTGGCTACCTCTTCCACACTCATGTGCTTGGGCCTGGGTTGGTGGGTTGGGCCCACTGATGCGGAGGTGCTGCCCCCAGCTTGCCCCCGGACACCGCTGCTGCAGGCGTAATTTTTTTTCCCCAAAAAGGTATTGGGCAGCACACCAGACTTAAGTGTCACTTCCTTCTTCTGTTCCTTCTTCTGAATAGCAACTTTCTTGGTACTGGAGGACCTGGTACCTGCTTTCTTTGGGCCCATCTTCTTCAGATGTCAGCAGCACTCAGTTGCACAAGTTGCAGAGATGCCTGGTCAGGTCACACGTCACGTCGTGTACAGCAGCAGGATGTCTGTCTGACAGTACAACGGGCAATGATGACACACCTCCTCCTCAGTCTTTTGTGCACCTAAAAGCAAAAAAGCCAGAAGAACATCAGTCAAACGATAGCACAAATCAAACTAATATAATATATAACTTAGTGTGTGGTTGTCTCAATTATTAAATTTTAGAAACTCAATGAACAACAACAGTGTAGAGAGACTTTGACAACAAGGCCAGGGCTTTCCTGGTGTACTGTGTAGTGTGTACACACAGGAAGAATAAGAATAGCAAAGATCAAAAACAAAAATGTAGTGGAGCCTGTTTTGCCTAAATTTGTGCATCACATGGGATGGATGCAGCATCTGGGAGCTGCAGCTGGCAATGGGGATGGATGTGGAAGCAGTAAGACAAGAGGAACAATGGAAAGACACGCCGGACTATGTGGCAAAAACAGCACCCTACTAACTACCACCACAAAATGGCCCCCAGCCACATGGTCACTCACAGGCACAAGGCACGGCAAACAATGAACTCAAGCAGGCCTATATGGCAAGACAAAGGATGCCTGATAAACAACACACACAGCTTTAATGCAAAAACTAAAATACACATGGCTAAAAACAGGTTGGAAAGTTATACAACAACCACAACATCAACACATACACTCACAAAAAAGGCATTTTTTTAACACACCCAAAAAGTGAAATAGACCCCCAAAAAACCCACATTTTGCAATTCAATCCAATGCCATCCATGCCCTAAATGATGTTAAAATTCAACAGACAACACAGAAACAGTTTTTATGCACCCATGATGACTACCTCTGGGCCTACTGGCAGACTAGGCCGCTAGCTTGGAGGCCTATGGCAAAAGCACAGTGGCTGGTCCCACAAAATAGCCGCCACCACATGGCCAGGCCACCCACAACAACAAGAAAAGGAAGACAAGACAGACAATGCAGGCCTATGGCAAAAGCACAATGCCTGGCTTCACAAAATGGCCGCCACCCACATGGCCAGGCCACCCACAATAAAAGAAAGTGAAGACAAAGGACAGGACCAGGAAGTTGGAGACTCTGGGGAACTTCCTTCCTCTTTAAAAAAATTGTAAAAAAAGAAAAATTACTCCTTGCTCACAAAACTACATCTAAATGACAACCTGAGGAGTTTTTTTAGCAAAATGAACAAAATCATCATTTTCGAGAAGGTTTTATGCTGCTCGAGAGATATTCTTCGCCAGATTGTAAATTCTGCATGTTCGGCATCGCGATCGTCATAAAAAGTCGTTATCGCGCGCGCGAAAACGCATATTGAGCGTGCGAAGAAGAAAAAAAGTGTAAGTCCGCGTAGTCGCGCAGTGCGGAGTTGCCAAAAGTCCGCGAGCTGAACGCCCAGGGTTACCTACTGGCTAAAAAGGCCTATTTATTTAACACACACCAAAAAACTGAAATACCACCCCAAAAACCACATTTTGCAATTCAATCCAATGCCATCCATGCCCTATATGATGTTAAAATTCAACAGACAACACAGAAACAGCTTTTATGCACCCATGATGAGTACCTCTGGGCCTACTGGCAGACTAGGCCACAAGCTTAAGCCTATGGCAAAAGCAAGCACACTGCCTTGCTCCACAAAATGACCACCACCCACATGGCCAGGCCACCCACAAATAATAACAAGAAAGTGAAGACAGACAATCAATGCAGGCCTATGGCAAAAGCACACTGCCTGGATGGCTCCACAAAATGGCCGCTAGCCACCCACAACAAAAAGAAATGGAAGACAGACAATGCAAGCCTATGGCAAAAGCACACTGCCTGCCTTCACAAAATGGCCGCCACCCACATGGCCAGGCCACAACAACAACAAGCATAAGCCAAGGGGAACAAAGAAAAGACATGCAGGCCTATATGGAAAAAGCAGCACACTACTAAACTACCACCACAAAATGGCCCCAAGCCACATGGTCACTCACAGTCACAACAGGCCATGGAAAACAATGAACTCAAGCAGGCCTATAATATGACCAGACAAAGGAGGCCTGCTAAACAACACAGCTTTAATACAAAATGCAAAAACAAAAATCCACAGGGCTACTAAAGGTTGGAAAGTTACACAACAAGCACACACACACATCCAACAAAGGTATTTATTTATTAACACACACCCAAAAAGTGAAATACACCCCAAAAACCACATTTAGCAATTCAATTCAATGCCATCCATGCCCTACATGATGTTTAAATTCAACAGACACCACAGAAACATGCACCCATGGGTAACTCTGGGCCTTCTGGCTGAAATTCCAATCAAAGAATAACAACTAGGCCCCTACTGAAACTACAGGCCACCCAGGCCACAACAATAAATTTTAAAAACAATGAAAATCCCCAAAAAATGTAGGTACAAACAAGCCCCAATCAAACAAACAAGTACACCAATTCTCCAACTTACTTGTAAAATCTCAAATCCAAAAGTCCTCAAATCCAATCCAATGATATGATGCAGCAGACAGACACAAAAAGTGATCCTTCCAGCTCCAAATCCAAATGAAAGTGAACAGCACATGGACAAAGCACTGGGAGGAGCCTGCTGGACAGGAACAGGAAGTTTGAGACTCAGGGGCACTTCCTTCCTCTTGAAAAAAAAAGTAAAAAAAGAAAAAGGACTCCTTGCACAAAAAACTACAGCCAAATCACAATCTGATTTGCTTTTTGGAGCAAAATAATCATTTTCAAGAAGGTTTTATGATGCTCGAGAGATATTCTTCGCCAGATTGTAGTTTCTTCGTGTTCGGGATCGCGATCTTACCAACACTGCCGCTGGAAGTCAGATCGCGCGTCCGAATGACGTGTTCGCGTTCGCACACTCTCGCAGGATCGTGCAACCGGATTCCAAATCTCGTGGCGCCCGCGAACGGATAGGAAATCGCGTCGGCGAACGCAGAATCACGGTAGGTAGTTACCGCGCGCGCGAGAACGCATATTGAGCGCGCGAAGAAGAAAAACAGCTGCGCTACGCCGCAAATTGCGTAGTGCTCGGTAACTTCGCGCTCTAAGCGAATCGCGAAGTTACCGAAACTCCGCAAACTCCGCGAGCGTAGCGTAGTTCACCGCCCAGGGTTAGTGCATCATCACTATTATGCTGTATAAGTGAGTCTCCATAAGTAACATTAATACGTCTAGGCATGTGCCCCTCATTTGCTGTGCCTTAGGAGCTCAAGTTGCACTTCACCGAAGATGCACGGCCAAGGATAAGTAGTAAAACATGTTCATAACTTAATCATGGACAGTCCAGCTATAATCATGAGGCTAAACTTGTTGAAAAGGTAAAGACTAACCATAAATTGGCAAGAGTGATGACACAGAAGAAAAAGAAAATCTTCATTTAAACCTTGACGCAACAGTACAGTAAACAAATGATAACAAAGAATTTGCCCATATATAGTAAACAGAAAAAATGTGCTGTTTTTCAGATATCAGTAGTCGCATAGGCTACATTACAGGAATTGCAAAGAGCAGCAGATGGTGACTCATTCACTACTTGAAGAGTAACATCATTCCTAGTTTTAGAATATAGGCATTTTTAGAAGCTTTCAACCTGCAGGCGCATATGGCATGAAACCTAAAGATTTTCATTCAAAGTAGCAAGCACAAGCAGGAATGGATCATGCTCACTCTGTCTTTCAAATACTTCCATGAATAAAAGCACATAGCAAATCTATAGGCTAAACTGAAATTTAATCAAAATAAGCTGTCGCTTTTACTGAAGGACAAATAAATGTGCCCACAGCCAGCAGCTATATGATCAAAAGTGCATTTGCCATTCCATAGCAATTGAAATGGGCTCCCCTTTTAGCTTTTCAGAATAAAGGAAAGGCTTTCAGATAAAAAGCAATTACTGTGTTTTAGAAAGGTTTTTGAAGCTTTATTTTCTTATGGTACACATTTTTTTTTCATCACAAACTCCCTGTAGCCTTTATCCAGGCTTCTCTATTTCTCTATCCTTTTCCTTTCACTTTTCGTACATTGAATAATTGTTTTATTTTAACTATTTGTTGTACAATAGTCAATTGGCACTTTGTTGTATTCTTTCGTCGGTTGGATCCTATGTATTTACATTGACACCTCATTATAATCTTGGTAAATTCATAGTTTCCTGTGTTCAGGAATGACGCTATTTGGCTGCCTGAAAAAAATCTTGGGGCATATTATCAACAAACTGCGATAAATATCGCAGAGCGCACTTAGCGCGTTTTTTTCTATCGCCGGCTATCGCTGGATTTCATCGCCGAGTTAGCGCGTTATTATCAACGCTTATCTCAAAGGCGATAAGAAATCCAGCGATAGCAGCAAAAAGCGGGAATAGCGCGGGAAATGCTGCGATATTTTTGGGGTGATAATGGAAACCTCGCTGATACGCCCCTGTGGCCTTAGCCTTGCAATCCACCTCCCATTACTAAGATGGCTAAGTCGACTTTATAGCAGGAGTTAAATTCCTGCGATAAAGGGGGCTTAGCGCGATTATTATCATTGATTCGCGGGTCAGCTGCCGGCTTGATAATATCGCGAAGCCTTGTTAGCGAGTTCTCCCATGCTGTTTTACTCAGGAACACCTACTTTGCATGTCATTAGCGATGGCGTGCAGGGCGATACAAAAACAGCAGCCATCGCGCGAAAACAAGCGCTAACAAGGGTTAGCGTGAGCTTGTTAATAGTGCGATGGAAATCTCGCCGCTTTTTTGGCTTTTAAAGCCAAAAAAGCGGCGATATGGCCCTTGATAATATGCCCCATTGTTTTCATGTTAGTGCACATTTTCTGCAGAAACCTCGACTCAAATTGAACAAATGTGTCCAATGCAAGATAAAAGGGTCACTCAATAAGCACACCAGAGAGTAAAGAGGAGCATCAGGTTTATTCAGTACACTTCAGCCACAGCATACCAGATAACAGTGCATAACGTATTTGAAAAAGACAAGCAATAAGTTAAGAAAGGATTTTTATTCATGACTTCACAGAGATAAAATTAGATAAGAGTACCACAAACATTTCCAAAGACAAGGGGAAGTTAACAATGTAATAACTGTCGCTGTATTACTCGAGTAAGTAAGTAATCTGTTAAGAAACTTAGGGGGTGAGTCACCCATCCACATGATCTGACTCGAATTTCAGTGTTTTCCCCCTGTTGTACCACAGTGCTGTCATTCGTATGTCCACATTCTGAGCTTGCTTCACTGTTCTTTTTACATTTTCCCCATTGTGTCCAGGCCAGTAATGCTTCACCAGCCACCCCAGTTTCCATATTCTACCATCCTGTGTCTTGACCGCATTGCCAAAGAGCTTTATGACTTTCATGGGTTCAGTTAAATTTTGACCATTGTTTGTTGCCAGTTGGAGCTTTCACTCTTACCCAATTACCCACTTTAAACTTGATAACCTTGTCTTTTGCAATTTGTCAAACCTCTCCTTGCGGGCTGCCTGCAACTCTAACTCCTTTTTCCTCTACTGTTGGCCTACATGAACCCTACCCCATCCTTTGTGCCAATTAATTTAACCAGGTACCAGTCTAGAATTGGTCTTCCTACTCTTTAACAACTCAAAGGTAGTCAAACCTGTTGATTGATGAGGAGTTAAGCCTCTATTCGCCTCCAGACCTCCTCTTTCCAGCTCAACCATTACCTCTTATGAGCTGAATGCCCTCTTTGAGTGTTTTGTTAAATCTTTCTACTGACACATTGGTTTCTAGGTGATAAAGGGCATTTAGTTTGTGTGTTATTTCCTTACGTTGCATTAATTCCTTCATTTCTTGAAAACAAAACTGAACACCATTGTCAGTTAAAGGGTGTTGGGTAGTCCCTCTCCTAAGAAGACGCCTACCAGGAAGTTTATAACTGAGGATGAGTCGATGTTAGAGACAAATTTTATTTCTCCCAATCTTGAATACAAGTCGACTAAAACTAGCATGTATGGGGAATTCCTCTCTCCCATCAGTGGCCCAATGATATCCATTGCTACATCCATCCGAGGACCTTCAGGTAAGGTGCGACAATACATGGGTGTAGTGTGCAATTTGTTACATTATAACTGATGGAGCCTGCTATGTAATTCCTTATCTTTCTTTCCAACAGTACATCTATCCCAGGCCACCAAAGTCTAACCTCAACATTTGCTTGATTTTGGTGATCCCCAGATGGCCTTTGTGTGTTACATCAATCTGTTTTCTTCTGAGGGTTTTAGGAAGTATCCATTTTGTGCCTCTGAGGAGGCATCCATCTACTTCTGATAATTCTTCTTTGACAATCAAATGTGGCTCTGAATTCTTTCCACACCATTCCACCCCTGGATTAACAAATCTCGTAGTTTCCTTAGAATGAGATGTTACTAAGGGGTCGATTCCGATCCCGGTCGGAGGCGCACCTAATACCATTCGGTCGGGAAAAAATCCAGGCGAATGCCTGTTTCCCGACCGAACCGCACATACGTCCGAACGAGCAAGTACGATGCGCACAACTGCCCAAATCCCGACCCAGTCGTACTCACCCAATACAGGTCCTGTTCTCCGACCGAGGCGGATCCGGAATCGTAGAATCAAGCCGCACGGAAGCAAAAATGCAGCCCCGTCCAGCCGGACAAGTACGATGCGCTTCACGTACGCGCCGAACCCGTCGCTACGCACGGAACGTCAAAGCATCTGGGAGAGGCGCACATAAGCTCCGATTCGCGCCACAACACGATCCACGGCTACGAGACGAACACGGCAGCGACGAGGACGAGGTGAAGCAAAGAGAAAGACGAACGAGACGAACCAACCATGAATCTCTTCGTGCCGATCCTACCAATATTCTACCTCTATTACCGGAACAGGCACGGACGCGTATGGCGCAGAAGGTAAGTCAGACACCAACAACAAAAACAAACTACACGTACCCGACACATCACACACAGAGGGATGCAGAAATACCTACACCAGCAACAGCAGCACCATAGGGGCGGGATGGCCCTCACCAATGCCACACATACACATAGGGGCCTGTATGCCTACCACTACTACCACCCCTACCCATGGGGGCTGGATGCCTGCCACTACTACCACCTCTACCCATGGGGGGCTGGATGCCTGTCACTACTACCACCCTTACCCAGGGGGTGCCAGATGCCTACCACTACTACCACCCTTACCCAGGGGGTGCCGGATGCCTACCACTACTACCACCTCTACCCATGGGGGCTGGATGCCTACCACTACTACCACCCTTACCCAGGGGGTGGCAGATGCCTACCACTACTACCACCTCTACCCATGGGGGGCTGGATGCCTGTCACTACTACCACCCTTACCCAGGGGGTGCCAGATGCCTACCACTACTACCACCCTTACACAGGGGGTGCCAGATGCCTACCACTACTACAACCCTTACCCAGGGGGTGCCGGATGCCTATCACTACTACCACCCTTACCCAGGGGGTGCCAGATTCCTACCACTACTACCACCCTTACCCAGGGGGTGCCAGATGCCTACCACTACTACCACCCTTACCCCGGGGGTGCCAGATGCCTACCACTACTACCACCCTTACCCAGGGGGTGCCAGATGCCTACCACTACTACCACCTCTACCCATGGGGGGCTGGATGCCTGTCACTACTACCACCTCTACCCATGGGGGGCTGGATGCCCACCACCACTACCACCCCTACCCAGGGGGTGCCAGAAGCCTACCACTACTACCACCCTTACCCAGGGGGTGCCAGAAGCCTACCACAACTACCACCCTCACCCAGGGGGTGCCAGATGCCTACCACTACTACCACCTCTATCCATGGGGGGCTGGATGCCTGTCACTACTACCACCCTTACCCAGGGGGTGCCAGATGCCTACCACTACTACCACCTCTACCCATGGGGGGCTGGATGCCTGTCACTACTACCACCTCTACCCATGGGGGCTGGATGCCTACCACCAACACCACCCTCACTCATAGGATGGACAATGCATGACACAACCAGCACAGCACAACCTAGGGAATGCAAGAAAAGACATCCCCCAACACCATGACAAGCGTGTGTAGACTGTGTCAAATGCCTACAACACTGAACATGACTTTGAACATACAATGTCACCCCCTATCACATGTGCCACACATATATGTGTGTGGCCCCCACAATGCAAGCAGGCCATGACCATTGTGGCAATGGGGTCCAAAACCCCATCATCACAGTGACCAAAATGTAAGTGTGGGGTCCATAGCTGAAGCACATTTTGAACATTGTGGCAATGGGGTCCAAACCCCCATCATCACAGTGACCAAAATGTAAGTGTGGGGTCCATACTGAAGCACATTTTGAACATTGTGGCAATGGGGTCCAAACCCCCATCATCACAGTGACCAAAAGGTAAGTGTGGGGGCCCATAGCTGAAGCACATTCAGAACATTGTGGCAATGGGGACTAAACCCCCATCATCACAGTGACCAAAAGGTAAGTGTGGGGTCCATAGCTGAGGCACATTTTGAACATTGTGGAAATGGGGTCCAAACCCCCATCATCACAGTGACCAAAATGTAAGTGTGGGGTCCATAGCTGAAGCACATTTTGAACATTGTGGCAATGGGGTCCAAACCCCCATCATCACTGTGACCAAAATGCAAGTGTTGACAAAGAAAAAGCTGCAACTGCCAAACTGCATGGATGATTCCTGGTCACAGAACATAAAACACATCAGTGGCAAAGTAGTGCATGTGTCCCATTGCAACGTAGTTTGGGGGAGGCAAATACTGCAGTGCAAATAAGAGATACCTTTGGCCATGTGCAGACAAACAACACCCATGGGGGCTGACACTGTCAACATTCATCAATGACACAATGACAGAAGTGACCATTAGTGTGCAGACCCACATATTTGCACCAATGGGCACACAAATGCAGATACCCTGTGGAGACTGTAGATGTGAGGTGAACAGATACCATACCATGGCAGCAATGGGACACACAAACCATGATCATTGTGCTGACTGATGACCTAGGAGTCCCAGGGACAGCAGGGGAAACCCACCAAACAACATACAGACAATGGCACACCTAAGATATGCCAATGCAGTGGTGCAGATGCACAAACACAAACAGGCAGACCCACACTGCACATCAAACACAACAGGTGAGGGGGTGCCAGTGTCCCCAGGCAACCACACAACACATGAGGAGGCCTGAATACCAATTACACAGATGTGCATACAGTGCCACACAAAGGTAACTCATGGTTCCAAATCCCCTATGTGGGCAATCAGGCATTGTCAGATGAGAGGGAGCACAAATCACACATGTCACACAAGCATGTAGGAACAGCAACTGACACAGCAAGACACAGACACACCACAGCACTACCCCCAGGGCCCCCACAATGTGGTGACCCTGGGCTGCATTACAATCCCACTGTGGTGACAAAGCTAAATGTCGTTCACACTGTGAACCACAGTCATGTGTCCTGAGCAACAAACTACCATCACACCTACACAAGCACAAATCAATCAGCACGGCCAGTAAGCCAAGGCCAACATGGAGGCAGGGGTCTAGCCGGGCAACAACTCTCATCTGCACACACTCAACACCACACACCTCGACCTCCAACAATGTGCAGCAGTGAAGCCCACATGCACTGGTGACATTGCACATGCACCCATGACAATCCCAAGGTGGTGGGTGGGAACCAAGGTGCAGAAACACATCACACATGGCCACTCAACAAGACTCCTGAATGTCTGACACACTGCACACTACGCTGTACATGGACATGACGGCAATACCACACCAACCAATGGGATCCCAGCCACAGTCACACACCAATGAAGAAGCCAAGGTCACCCACAAAGAACACACATAGACAACTACCAACATTGCAGCCCGGACCCTGAGGAGTGCCAGCAGTCACACACACAACGTGTCACAATCACTGAAAGATAACACAAACTGGAAATCACATGACAGGTGTAAACAACAAGTGCCAAGGGGAATCCTGACTGTGACCCATCTGCGTCTGCACACAAACTCAGCCCTGACAGCAAACACACCTATGGGTGACACCCTGATGACCAGTAATGTGCCATGCACCCACATCACAGAGAATCCAGGGAGAAGACTTGGGGGAACATAGGTCAACTCAGCAAGCATCACAAACAGGTACAACACTAGGGATCCCAGCATGCACAGCAAAACGGAAGTGAACACACAGACATGCTCATACAACACACACCTTGGGTACAGGCAATGTCACAGGAGTACACACTGCCATGAGGGGACTCCACTCCTGTGTGAGGAAAGCTGTGCCATATGTTGCCTCAGTAGGGCTCCATCATGTCAGCTGAGCACTTGGTCACACAGTCAACAATTAGCACCAAATGAAGGCTCCCGTCACATCAGCCTGGTCATGGGAGTGCCAACGAAATCATCAGCACAGATCCAACACACTTGTATAGCAATGTTGCACTGACAACACAGATGAGTCCTTCCCCATTGATGCCCAAACCTGCATGTCCAGTGGAGATGGCCACACGGTCAGGGAAGTAGACGAATTGAACAATGGCAGGCACAACAGATGTGCAGGGGTGGAAGCCACAGATGTGAAATTGCTAATGTAAGTAGGAAATCCCATTGCCAAATATTGAACACATGACACCCTCAGATGCTGCTAAGGATGACATGGATACACCACAGGATAGGACACATTCCCCTGGACCACATGTGTTCCTGCACAGTAACACTTCATTATCATGAGACCAAATATCACCATCACTGCAGCAAGGGCATGGTTAGCATCATCAACAACATGTACATCAGAAGCAAAAGCACTAGAGAACAGAAAGGTGTTTTATTCAGCATATGTGGGTCTAACAGTTGATGTCCAGCAAAAAATTAACAAAGGCCAATGGCCAGTCCAACATGAAAGTCAAAACAGGGTGACAGTGGCAGATGTCACCCTACGCATGCCTGCACTGATGAAAGCCAGGGACAATCCCCTCGGAGGGGCATACGGGGGGGCAGGCCAGGCACCGCAGGGACAGGATCATGGCTCACCAGAAAGAGGCAGGGAAGGGGTGTTGGGTGCTGGAGAGCCACTGACAACTGCAGTGGAGGTGTCTGACATGGTGTGTGCTGGCACAAGTGGGGGGCATGACTCTGATGGTGTGGGTGCCGGCAAGACTGCAGGGGACCGTGCAGATGGAGTGGACAGGTTCCCCACTGCAGTGCCCAAGTCAGACAGGGTGGTAGTGGACTCCACTGCAGTGCCTACCTCCAGGGGAGGAGAATGGGGATCAGGTAAGGTGGGCAGGACAGAGGGGGAGGACACCGTCTCCACACCAGTGGCACAGACAAGCACAGCGGGGGGGGGGGCCGGAAGAGCAAGTGGCAGGGGGAGAAGGACTGATCCTTTTGGGGATGGTGTATCTGTGGGTGGGGGAACCTGGGGCAGGGTGTGGTGGGGGCACCTGTGGAGTGGGGGCCTGAGGGATGGAGGAAGGAGACTTGGTGCCTGAGCTGCAGGGCGGCGGCAGGGTCTTGCTCTTCCGGGTCCGGGGGACTTGCGGATGGGGGCGTCAGTCGGTCTTTGCCTGGGGAGGGTGTCCGGTGGCGAGGGGCACTCCGCTCCGTGTGGGTGGGCTTCCTCTTCCCCTGAATGCTGAATCAGCTGGATAGGAGGGGAAGAGGCCGAGGTCACTGAGGAAGAGCCGCTGGGTCTTTGGGGTTGCAGGTGAGGCAACGGAGGGGCTTTGGAGGGAGAGGCAACTGTGGACTGCGCAGTGCTCGTGGATGCATGTGTGTGTGACTGGGCCCCATCCCCTGTGAGTGTGGTTTCAGTCCCCTGACTGTGCGTGCGTGTGCGTCTTGTCTGTGGCGTGTTTGTGTGTGTGATGCTCGTGTCTGTGCTGGTGTGTGCCTGTGCCGGTGTGTGTGTGCTTGGGACAGGTAAGGTGCTGGGGAGTGTGGATGGAGCAGAGACAGGAGGGGTGAGGGACTGTTGGAGGAGGGACACTGCTGCCATCAGGGAGGAGTCCATGGACCTATTGCCCCTCTGTAGGGCAGACATGCCCGATGAGATGCCCTCCATGAACGACACCAGCTGAGTCAACAGAGTGGTGTGTGCATGGAGGACACTCAGCATCGCTGTCTGCCCTACATGGAGCTGGCGAAGGAGGTACACAGACTCCTCACTCAGGGCAGCAGGGGACACAGGGGCAGGGGGTGCGGTGCCTGGCCCGAAGGAGACACGCTCCCGAACATGGGAGCCTCCACGGACCTCGGGAATGGGAGCCGATGGGAGGGCGGTGGTGGTGGTGGTGGCGGGGACAGCAACACTAGCTGGGGTGTGGTGGCTGCTGACACCCGTCTCCATAAGGGAGTCATCCTCTGAGCTGCTGTGGTCCTCAGCTGAGGTGGATGGTGCTGAGGACTCCTCGGTGTGGCTCCCCTCACCCTCCGTGCCACTGGGTCCCTCCGACCACTCCTCGGCTGTTGAGCCAGTCTGGCTCTGCGGCTCCTCCTGGTCCGTGGAGCTGTCCCCTCCTGTGGCCGTGGATGTATCTGCAAACAATAGGGAAACAGACAGACATCAGTCACCTGCACCGAACGCACACACTACAGTAAGTACAGCACAATACAGAGCAAGGCCTGGCATCCTTAGTTGAACATTGCTAAAATTGCCCAAACAGAATAGGAGAAGCCAATTGTCAGTCTGATCGTCAACCATGGCACTCACATCCCACCTGGCCTTGCACCCATCTGTCTGGCGTCCGTTGGCTGGCAATACCCCAGTGTGGACACATGCACTACCTACACAGTAGTTGGACGGTGCAGAGAACACGGTGAAGCATGTGAACATGCACACATCACAACTCTTGCCACTGAGTCAGTACAGGTGCCCGGATGAAAGTGATGCCCAGAGTCAGATATATGAAATGCATGTGATGCATACCAGCGACAGACACCACGATGCACCCATGTGCTGATAGCCATTGCCACTATGGTGTGCATGTAGCACATGTCACTCCCCTGCAGGATCACTCATAGGAAGTCACATGCCATGGCACAGGCATGCCTGCTAAGTCATACATCACTGTCTCCAGTCACATGGGCAGGGCAGCCACACAACAACAGTCTGCACTGTGTCACAATAGTAGGTCATGGGGAATGCAAGTCCTGGAGCTGAACAAGTGCACATGTACATCCCCCACACACCACATCATCTGAACCCTTATCTGTCCAGGTCATACTGCTTGGACATATGGGTGACCTGTAACACAAGCCTCTGAACCTGAGCACCTCACAATCTGCTGTGAATGGGAAACTGCTGCATGGACCTCACATTCGCATACCCCAGTCTGCACGGTCAGGTGTTCAAACACCTATGTGTCACACAAGTATCGTCTCCTATGGTCACATCTCCGGTGGCATGCTGAGTCCCAACCGATAAACACCCCAGCAGTCCTGACATCGAAGCCACAGCACACTGACACAGAGGCTGACACCTGAGGGGACATATCACTGAGCACAACGTGTCAGCTGATACACGGGAGTGGGAGTACAGAGTGCATTGCATGGCCTGGAGTAGGCATGACTGTCCTGCCCCACATGAATGAGGGATGTACCCTGGACAGTAGGCAGCTGGCTAAGTATGTGTGACACACGTAATATACACACTCCTGGGGCCCAAACATAGTTCCCACCCGCAGCTTGGGTGTGTGCCAGTTACCCCAGGCACATGTGGTGGATCAGCTCAGCAATTGGACCACATAACAAAGTAACACGCAGATTACATGTCAGAACACAGGCATTGTGTAAGCAATGGACCCACCCATGATGCCCACCACAGTTAGGGGAACAGATGCTGTCCCCCACCTTGAGTCAAGCAAACTGCAAGGACACAGTACCCAAGTGACACAATTCCCTGACTGCAAGGGCCACACCTGGGTATCAGATGAGGAGTGGGCAGTGCACAATCGAGGGACATGGGTCCTGGACCACATGACTGATGTGCTGTGGAAGTTTAACCAGGCCAGAGGAGGGCACATAGCATGGCAGACAGAGTACACAATGCAGTCATGGACTCACCCCCTCCGTGCTGCTCCCTGGCCTTCAGCTGCCCATCCAGATCAGGGAAGACCACCGCCAGGATCCTGAGCATGTGGGGGTCAGGGTCCGGTGTCCGCCCCTCCTGCGAGGAGGCGACAGCTTCAGCTGGACCCGTGCGATCCTCCGGGTCCAGCCCCGAAGGTCCTGCCACCTCTTCTGGCAGTTGCGGATCCGGCGCTTGTAGTCCCCCACGGATCTCACTGCCCGGACGATGGTCAGCCATATCTTCTGCTTCTGGTGGGCATCAACCTGTGAGGATGACAAAGTGAGAATGCTATTACTACACATGCAACATATCCGTGAATTACAGAGTTGTGTATACATGTCTCAATCACAGGGGCACATGATGTACACAGGCAGTGCAACGATGGCCATGGACAGTAGGCCAGCAGTAACTACATGGTATCATTGCCTGGGAAGTAAAACCTTGTTTAAATGCACTGTCACTGCACTATACCTGTCCAGTGCATGTAACTACACACTATGGGGGGTGACAACTACTCAGTGAGCCTGCTAGCCAGTGGCGTGCAGACTGTTAGCCTTGCTAGTCAGACAACATGCACATTTAGGAAGGCAGTGGACAGAACACTCACCTGCTCCCCTGCTTTCCCATACAGCTTGCTGTACTGTGGAAGGAGGCTGTCCAGCAGGGCCTGGTTCTCCTCAGTGCTGAAGGCTGGGGCTCTCTCCACAGTACGTGCCATTGCAGGGTCCAGAGGGTGCAGATACAGCAGCAGTGGTGGTGGCAGAAGTCGTCCTGGAGCATGTAGTGCAGGCAAGTGAGCTCTCAGGGGAACAGCCAGCATTACATGTGTGCTGCAGAGGCAGTGTTGGAAATGGGGTTACAGAGTCCGACACGGTAGCATGGCGCGAGGCGGGAAAGCACCCGAAGGCAATGTGTAAGGCAGTTGTGCAGCACACTCTTACTTTGACTCAGGAATGCGGACGCAATAACGTGACACCACACCAGGCTTGTGTATTTAAAAACAAGATCTTTTATATAAATCAATGCAGCATCAGATGAGGCAGATTAATTCAGGTCAACATTTAAAGTTGTTGCATTACTCAACTGGTGCGTAATTTCATTAGAGTATCATAGCTCATCAACATTGTAGGCCACTAAAAGGCCGCAGGAATCATCTCCTAAACGTAGCACCAATAATGATTATAGGGTGCAAGAATAAAACATGGGCCTAAAACATGCAGTTCACCTCATGAATATTCAATTACTTATAAATGGTATTTCACGTTACATTTCAAACAGGGCCTGCATTAATCTAGGCGCACCCACATTCAGTACAGTGGGCGTCGCAACTCCGGTATACCTGCAACATAAAACACTTCAACTCTTGGCGGTGTACACTTCAGCTCACTTCAATTAAGCACCTTCACACTAGGCAAAGACTTTGCAGTTATAAGCATATGCATCAGGCCTAGACAGTAATTACAGCAGGCGTAACAATGAGACTGCTGAACAACTTAGGGAACCCCTCAACATGTCCTTTATTCTGGGGCCTTCCTGTAAGTGAGGACTTCTGTGTCTCTCAGGGGTTAATTTGGGCCAGGCCCACTCCTCTCCGGGGCCTCGCCTCGGGGGTATAATGCTTGATGACTTCCCCCTTGTTATCAATCGGGTAATGGTGGCCCCCGGCCCCCAGTGGCGTTCTTGCGTGCCCTAGGGGCCTCCCGGGCTCACCTGCAGTGTCTACGTTGGTCGCTCTTCAGCGCGACTGACTCCATTCTGGGCCGGCCCGTGTTTTGCAGGGCGGGGCCCGGACTGGGGTCCTCGGCCTTCCGGCCGGTATTGCGGGTCATTGGGGGGCCGGTATCGCTCTCCTCCGGCCCCCGTGATCAGATGGGGCAATTGCGGGGAAGGGAGCGGGAGCCGGCAGTCCTCTCCGGCCAGCTTCCCGTCTCCCTCTGGTGATTCGGAGCTCTTCTCCGGCCTCTGTCGGCGCTGGGGGCGTGGCGGGAGCCGGCGCCCAATCGTTGCGCGGCCTTCCCGGGGCGCGGCCGATGATGCGGTCGGCGTCCCCGGTCTCCTGGCAACGGCGTCGGCAGGGCATGGAGGCCTCGTCCCTCTTGCTAGGCCTCAGTTTCCTCACGCGAGCCCCTGGGCCGCAGCGGTGATCTTTTGGGTCGCGACTTCTTCACGCGGGGGTCCCTGGGCCGCGGCGGTGATCTCCCACACTCCGGACCTTCGGTGGGGGGCGCGGACGGCGCACCTCACCTCTCCGGCCTCGGGGAGGGCCTCGCTACCCCCCCGCAGCTTCTCACACGCGGCGACGGCCGCAAGGGTAAATCCCAGCCACTAGGTCAGTGGCTGCAGAGTGATTCCTCCCACGTGGAGGTGCGGCGTGGTGCGCGCTGGCAGCAGGCTGGCAGGGGCTGACTGGAAAGGGTTTTTGGGGACAGCCCAGCAGCAGTCAGGATTAGATAGGGGGTGAAGGTCTAGCGCTTCAGGGCATGGCGCTTTACCTGGTGATCCCCAGTTTGGCAGTTCAGGTTTCTGGCCTTGCTGGTCGGTCAGGCCTTACAAATTAAGGTTTCTTGCGGCAGTTCTTGTTTGGTTGCTTCTTGGGGGTTTCTTCTTAGGAGGGGGGAATGAGTTGGTGGTCCTGGGGGTGCTGGATGATACTCCCCAGCACGCTGAAGGTGGTTCCCTTGGGTCCCCTCACGCTGGGCAAGGTCAGTGGGTGGTGGGCGTTCCTCAGCTAACTTACTACAGCAGTGCCTAAGCCTTGTCAGCAGCAGTAGTGTAGGTCTCCCCCCTAGGCCCTACAGCCTGTACTCCGGCAGAGGTTCTCCCAGGATCAGTGGTGCCCCAACTGACTAAAAGATTTCCCTCCAAACCTCTTATACCCCTAGGTCAGGTGACCCTCCTAAAGGCGGCAAAACATAACTCCTCCCACAGCCCGGAAGGTTCTGGAACCTTCCACCATGTCTGGCTATGTGGCCCAGAGGCGGGGACGGGATGGATACTGTATCCCTATGTCCCAGCCTGACCCTGGCTACTAGTGTGTATGTGTGCAAGGCCCCTCTGCAGTAGCAGGGGCCTGTGGCAGCCATCTTGAGTGAGAGAGCACCTGCACCTCAGCACTGGTTAGCAGTGGTAAGGCGCCCGAAGACCTAGGTCCAGTAAAAATACGGTGGCAAAAATGAGGCACAAAAGGGAAAAAACAGGGCAAGACCACCCTAGGGCTGACAGGTCTAACACGCGTCCCCCCAGCCGAAAGAGGGGAGAGCTTCCCAACCTCTAGGGAGTTCTCGTCGCTAAGGCGGAAAAACCGGGAGAGACCGTCAGCGTTGGCGTGGTCTACACCGGGTCGATGTTCCACCCGAAAGTCCATCCCCTGGAGGGAAATGGACCACCTCAACAATTTGGGGTTTTCGCCTCTCATCTGCATGAGCCAGCGAAGGGGTCTGTGGTCGGTCTGGATCAGGAAGTGACAACCAAAAATGTATGGCCTCAACTTCTTTACAGCCCAAACCACGGCAAAGGCTTCTCGTTCGATGGTACTCCACCGCTGTTCCCGGGGGAGTAGTCTTCGGGAAATGAAGGCCACTGGCTGGTCTTGGCCATCGTCATTCAGCTGCGAGAGCACAGCTCCTATGCCATGCTCAGAAGCGTCTGTCTGCACGATAAATTCCCGTCCAAAGTCTGGAGTCTTGAGCACCGGTGTGGTGCACATTGCACGTTTGAGGGTCTCAAAGGCTTCCTGGCAGTCAGCCGTCCAGATGACTCTGCGTGGCTGCTTCTTCGAAGTCAATTCCGTCAAAGGGCCCACAATGGTTCCATATCCCTTGACGAACCGGCGGTAGTATCCCGTGAGGCCGAGAAAAGCCTGGACCTCTGTTTGGGTCTTGGGGGGCTCCCATGCCAAGATGGTCTCGATCTTGGCTTGGAGGGGTTGCACCTTACCTCCGCCCACCAGATGTCCCAGGTACACGACAGATCCCTGTCCAATCTGGCACTTGCTGTCCTTGATGGTTAGACCAGCCCGTTGCAGAGCCTGTAGCACCTCATGGAGATGCTCCAGATGGTCCTCCCAGCTGCTACTGAAGACAGCTATGTCATCCAGGTAGGCAGTAGAGAAGGCCTCTAGGCCAGACAGCACCTGGTTCACCAACCGCTGGAAAGTGGCTGGAGCATTTTTCAACCCGAAGGGCATCACCCGAAATTGAAAGTGGCCCTCGGGGGTGGAGAACGCAGACTTCTCCCTTGCTCCTTCCGCCATGGCGATCTGCCAAAAGCCTGACGTCAAATCAATGGTACTCAGATACCGGGCTGCTCCCAGCTGGTCAATGAGCTCATCCGCCCGAGGGATCGGGTGAGCGTCGGTCTTGGTGACTGAGTTGAGTCCGCGGTAATCCACACAGAACCGAAGTTCTGGTGTGGTGCCCGGTGGGGTCGCTTTCGGCACCAACACCACCGGACTAGCCCAAGGGCTACTGGAAGGCTCAATCACCCCCAGTTCTAGCATCTTGGTAACCTCACCCTGGATACTAGCCTTGACCTTATCGGACAGCCGGTAACACTTGGTTTTTACTGGCGGACTGTCCCCTGTGTCCACATCATGGGTACACAGGTGCGTGATCCCAGGTGTGAGGGAGAACAACGAGGCGTACTGCCCTAAGACCTGGCGGCAGTCCCTCTGTTGCTCTGGGGTCAAGGATGGGGCGAGGACCACTCCCTCCACCGAGCCATCCTTCTCATGGGCCACCAGAAGGTCTGGAAGAGGCTCACTCTCCTCCTCCTCACTTCCATCTGTTATCATCAGGAGAGTGAGCTCTGAACGCTCCTGGTGTGGCTTCAGGCGGTTGATGTGGAAGACCCTGTGGGGTTGACGGGGGTCTTCACATCGACGACATACGTGGTCTGGCCTCTCCTTTCCAAGATCTCAAACGGTCCAGTCCACCGGTCCTGGAGGGCTCTAAGCTCTCCTGGCTCCATGACCCACACCTTCTGTCCAGCGTCCAACTTTACCGTCCGAGCGTTCCGGTCATACCATTTCTTCATGACGGCCTGACTAGCCTCTAGGTTGTCCGAGGCTTCCTTCCACAGCTTGGCCACTTGGCTGCGGAATGCCAGCATATAGCTGACCACATCATGGGGAAGCTTCGAGGAAGACTTCTCCCACCCCTCCTTGACAAGACTGAGGGGCCCCCGAACGGGGTGGCCATAGAGCAGCTCAAAGGGGCTGAAACCAACCCCCTTCTGCGGCACCTCTCGGTAGGAGAAGAGCAGACAGGGTAAGAGGACATCCCACTTCCTTCTCAAGTCCTCGGGTAGGCTCCGGATCATCCCCTTCAAGGTCTTATTAAAACGCTCCACGAGCCCGTTCGTCTGGGGGTGGTAAGGAGTGGGGAACCGGTAGGTCACTCCACACTCCTTTCACATGGCCTGCATGTAGGCCGACATGAAATTCGTGCCCCTATCTGACACCACGACCTTGGGGAATCCCACTCGGGTAAAAATCCCCATCAGGGCCCGCGCCACCACCGGTGCAGTGATGGTCCTCAGAGGGATTGCCTCTGGGTACCGGGTGGCATGGTCTACCAGCACCAAGATGAACCTATGTCCCGCAGAAGTCGGCGGGTCCAACGGCCCGACAATGTCAATCCCTACCCGCTCAAAAGGGGTACCGACAACTGGGAGAGGTTCTAGAGGGACCTTCACTTTAGTCCCTGTCTTGCCGCTCGCCTGGCAAGTGGTGCAGGTCTTGCAAAAAGTGTCAGAAGTGATGCGCATCCTGGGCCAGTAAAAATGTGGGACCAAACGCGCAAACGTCTTGTCCTGGCCCAGGTGTCCTGCTAGTGGTATTTCGTGTGCCAACTCTAGCAGAAAGGCTCGGTAGCATTGGGGGACCACTAAGGCCCTTGATGACCCATGCACCGGAGCCTTAGGCTCACTGTAGAGGAGACCATCCTCCCAGTAGACATGGTAGTTACCAGTCTCTGTTCCAGTTGCTTGGGCTTCGGCCTGCTGCCGCATGCCTTCAAGCGTAGGGCACTCCTTCTGTGCCCGGCAAAATTCCTCCCGGGTAGGCCCTCCTTCCACCTTCCACTCTGCAGGGGTCGGCAGGTCCCCCACGGGAACACCATCCACCTCAGCAGACTCCGGGGCCACCTCCGCGGGCTCCCCATCCATCTCACCAGGTGTCTCCTCCTGGACATCTCCTCATCCAGCAGTGGGCTGGGCCATTATTTCAGGCTCCAACACGAGCTGAGTTCCTTGTCGGGCAGCCATGGACCGCGTGACGACGCAAGTCCATCCTGGTAATCCCAACATCTCAGCATGGGCATTGAACTCTACCTCCCTCCAGGCAGTATGTTCCAAGTCGTTACCCAGCAGACAGTCAACTGGCATGGCAGGGCTCACCGCAACCTTCAACAGGCCTGAGACTCCTCCCCACTCAAAGGGAACTTGGGCCACGGGGTAATGACCCAGGCTATTATCAGCCATAACAACCGGGTGGAATACCTCAGGAATCACCTGCTCTGGGGACACCAGCTGACGTCTCACCATCGTCATGCTGGCACCTGTGTCCCTCAGAGCCTCCACCTCCTCCCCGTTCACCAGGACCCTCTGCCGATACTTGGCAGTGTTCGAGGGTACCTGAACCCATGGGATGATCTCTCTATCCCCCAGGGAAACTAAGGTCAAGCCTGTCCACTCACCTCCCCTACCTAGGGACAACTCCTCCCCAAGCGCTACACTGGCCACCCCGGGGCTCTTACCTCCTGTGGGGGATGGGGTTCTCTTGCAACACTGGGGATCCCCCTTGTAGTGTCCAACCTCCCCGAACTCGTAGCACCGGACAGTTCTGGGCTGCTGATTCCTGTCAGGGTAAGTGGGTTTCTGGAATCCAGATTGGGATGGGGAACCTACCCCTCTCCCAGGCGGTCTATTTTGGGGGCCTTTAAAGAACTCCCTCCTTTTATCTCCCCCTCTTTCTTCTGGGGGAACCCCTGTCCACCTTTCGGGGGTCCGCCCCGGCTCCCTTGTGGGACACCCGAGTGCTGACCCACGTGTCTGCCTCCTCTGCAAGCTCCCTCGGATTGGTCAGCTTGCGGTCCACCAAGTACTGGCGCAGCTCCGGAAAACATTTCTCTAGGAGGTGCTCTCTCAAGAACAGGTCGTACAGCCCTTTGTAATCATCAATGTTGCTTCCACGCACCCAACCCTCCAATGCCTTCCGGGCATAATCAAAAAAATCCACCCAGTTTTGTGTGTGAAGCTTGTGGCTGTTGCGGAACTTTTGGCGGTACTTCTCTGGGGTGAGGCCAAACTTCTTAAGCAGGGCCTCCTTCATGATAGGGTAGTTGGTCTGATCCCCCTTGTCCAAGGTCAAAAGTGTGTCCCTTACTGGTGGAGGTATGTACCTGTAGAGACCTCCCCCAGTAGCTCTCAGGAACCCTATGGGCCACCAAAGATACCTCGTACGCCGCCAACCACTTATCGATGTCATCTCCCACACTAAAACTGGTTATCACCTCTCTAGGTAGATAGAACTTGGGCTCCTGTGGAACCCCAGCAGGTACGCTGCCACCATTCAAGTTGCCCTGCATCTCCATCTGCAAGGCTCGGAGCTCTAATTCCTTCAGGCTAAGCTCATGCGCAAGCTTCCTTTCTTCCATGGCTAGCCTTGCCTGTTCTCGCTCCCTGTCCATCCTAGCAAGTTCTAACTTCATTTGCCTCTCCTCCCTCCTGTCTTCAAATTCCTCTGCAGACAAACTCCCCCCTGACGCACTACTGCCTGCCCTGGAACGTCTTCCTGGCAACACATTCTCGCTAACGTCAATGTGCAGTAGGTCCAGTTCTCCTGGGTTGTCTGCCTCCCTCTGCTCCTCGTCCCCTCTTCCCCCTGGGTGGGCCATTACCCATGCCCTCAAAGCTTTCTGAAGCACCTCCTTCCTGGCGCCTCGCCTGAAGGACACCCCCCTCTCTAGACAGAATTCCTTGAGCTGTGTCACCGTATACCTTTCTAGGTTGGCCAACTCAAACTCCATCCATCTAGGTGGGGCCCCAGACAATTTAGGGGAAGGGTGCTAGACTGTAGGTAGCAGGTCTAACGCAGGAATGTACACAATCAGGCAATCACAAAAGAATTCTTAGCGCTTGCATTACAATAGGTGTCCAATTGCGGCGCACACTGAGTCACTGTAGGGTGCTGCACAAACACCAGTCCTTATCCCACCGCTGAACACCAATGTTGGAAACGGGGTTACCGAGTCCGGCACGGTAGCATGGCGCGAGGCGGGAAAGCACCCGAAGGCAATTTGTAAGGCAGTTGTGCAGCACACTCTTACTTTGACTCAGGAATGCGGACGCAATAACGTGACACCACACCAGGCTTGTGTATTTAAAAACAAGATCTTTTATATAAATCAATGCAGCATCAGATGAGGCAGATTAATTCAGGTCAACATTTAAAGTCGTTGCATTACTCAACTGGTGCGTAATTTCATTAGAGCATCATAGCTCATCAACATTGTAGGCCACTAAAAGGCCGCAGGAATCATCTCCTAAACGTAGCACCAATAATGATTATAGGGTGCAAGAATAAAACATGGGCCTAAAACATGCAGTTCACCTCATGAATATTCAATTACTTATAAATGGCATTTCACGTTACATTTCAAACAGGGCCTGCATTAATCTAGGCGCACCCACATTCAGTACAGTGGGCGTCGCAACTCCGGTACACCTGCAACATAAAACACTTCAACTCTTGGCGGTGTACACTTCAGCTCACTTCAATTAAGCACCTTCACACTAGGCAAAGACTTTGCAGTTATAAGCATATGCATCAGGCCTAGACAGTAATTACAGCAGGCGTAACGATGAGACTGGTGAACAACTTAGGGAACCCCTCAACATGTCCTTTATTCTGGGGCCTTCCTGTAAGTGAGGACTTCTGTGTCTCTCAGGGGTTAATTTGGGCCAGGCCCCTCCTCTCCGGGGCCTCGCCTCGGGGGTATAATGCTTGATGACTTCCCCCTTGTTATCAATCGGGTAATGGTGGCCCCCGACCCCAGTGGCGTTCTTGCGTGCCCTAGGGGCCTCCCGGGCTCACCTGCAGTGTCTACGTTGGTCGCTCTTCAGCGCGACTGACTCCGTTCTGGGCCGGCCCGTGTTTTGCAGGGCGGGGCCCGGACTGGGGTCCTTGGCCTTCCGGCCGGTATTGCGGGTCGTTGGGGGCTGGTATCGCTCTCCTCCGGCCCCCGTGATCAGATGGGGCGATTGCGGGGAAAGGAGCGGGAGCCGGCAGTCCTCTCCGGCCAGCTTCCCGTCTCCCTCTGGTGATTCGGAGCTCTTCTCCGGCCTCCGTCGGCACTGGGGGCGTGGCGGGAGCCGGCGCCCAATCGTTGCGCGGCCTTCCCGGGGGCGCGGCCGGTGACGCGGTCGGCGTCCCCGGTCTCCTGGCAACGGCGTCGGCGGGGCCTGGAGGCCTCGTCCCTCTTGCTAGGCCTCAGTTTCCTCACGCGAGCCCCTGGGCCGCAGCGGTGATCTTTTGGGCCGCGACTTCTTCACGCGGGGGTCCCTGGGCCGCGGCGGTGATCTCCCACACTCCGGACCTTCGGTGGGGGGCGCGGACGGCGCACCTCACCTCTCCGGCCTCGGGGAGGGCCTCGCTACCCCCCCGCAGCTCCTCACACACGGCGACGGCCGCAAGGGTAAATCCCAGCCACGAGGTCAGTGGCTGCAGAGTGATTCCTCCCACGTGGAGGTGCGGCGTGGTGCGCGCTGGTAGCAGGCTGGCAGGGGCTGACTGGAAAGGGTTTTTGGGGACAGCCCAGCAGCAGGCAGGATTAGATAGGGGTGAAGGTCTAGCGCTTTAGGGCACGGCGCTTTACCTGGTGATCCCCAGTTTGGCAGTTCAGGTTTCTGGCCTTGCTGGTCGGTCAGGCCTTACAAATTAAGGTTTCTTGCGGCAGTTCTTGTTTGGTTGCTTCTTGGGGGTTTCTTCTTAGGAGGGGGGGAATGAGTTGGTGGTTCTGGGGGTGCTGGATGATACTCCCCAGCACGCTGAAGGTGGTTCCCTGGGTCCCCTCATGCTGGGCAAGGTCAGTGGGTGGTGGGCGTTCCTCAGCTAACTTACTACAGCAGTGCCTAAGCCTTGTCAGCAGCAGTAGTGTAGGTCTCCCCCCTAGGCCCTACAGCCTGTACTCCGGCAGAGGTTCTCCCAGGATCAGTGGTGCCCCAACTGACTAAAAGATTTCCCTCCAAACCTCTTATACCCCTAGGTCAGGTGACCCTCCTAAAGGCGGCAAAACATAACTCCTCCCACAGCCTGGAAGGTTCTGGAACCTTCCACCATGTCTGGTTATGTGGCCCAGAGGCGGGGACGGGATGGATACTGTATCCCTATGTCCCAGCCTGACCCTGGCTACTAGTGTGTATGTGTGCAAGGCCCCTCTGCAGTAGCAGGGGCCTGTGGCAGCCATCTTGAGTGAGAGAGCACCTGCACCTCAGCACTGGTTAGCAGTGGTAAGGCGCCCGGAGACCTAGGTCCAGTAAAAATACAGTGGCAAAAATGAGGCGCAAAAGGGAAAAAAAACAGGGCAAGACCACCCTAGGGCTGACAGGTCTAACAGGCAGTTACTGTCCCATGTGTCCAAAGTGATAGGTCCAAGTCGTTAGCATCTTCTGAATCTGGCCAATCCATGGAATTGCACCACTTACACATGCCCACAGCATCCTTCAAAAGTTCAACTTCATGACACCCATGAATTTGCAACATTGTTGTGGGTGACCAACTGAATTTCCAGCATCAGCCATAGCCAATGGGTACGCACCGATCGGTCCACTGCTGTTCAACGCGTACCTAGGATACAACGCGTACCCGCACACATTGAATGCAATGGGCCGGCCGGGCACACCGATCGGTCCATTGCTGTTCAACGCGTACCCGGGATGCAACGCGTACCCGCACACATTGAATGCAATGGGCCGGCCGGGCACACCGATCGGTCCATTGCTGTTCAACGCGTACCCAGGATACAACGCTTACCCGCACACATTGAATGCAATGGGCAGGCCGGGCACACCGATCGGTCCATTGCTGTTCAACGCGTACCCACGATACAACGCGTACCCGCACACATTGAATGCAATGGGCCGGCCGGGCACACCGATCGGTCCATTGCAGTTCAACGCGTACCCGGGATGCAACGCGTACCCGCACACATTGAATGCAATGGGCCGGCCGGGCACACCGATCGGTCCATTGCTGTTCAACGCGTACCCAGGATACAACGCGTACCAGCACACATTGAATGCAGTGATGGTCCTCCACAGTCTGTGTGCATGTTGTGTTTACAATGTCTCGGATTTCATGTGCACAATGGGAGACAGTCTCCACATCCAAGTTGTTTGTGCATGGACTTTGTTGTGTGTGTCATGTCTGTCCATGTCTGTCCTGCCGAGGCAACAGGGACCACTACCTGTGGGGGTCATGGTTGTTTTGCTGTGGTGTATACATGATACGCCATGTCATGCAAGTGTCCATGTGGCAATACAGGGTCCCTGGGAATCTACCTGTCATTGGGCTGTTATGCCTGGGGCACATCTGTCCTCACATGTCACTGTGGGGTGTGTTTGTAATGTGGCAACAGGAGATGGGAAATGTGACACGTCCTCATGATACCCAATGGCAAAACCTGGGACTTATTGATGCCACTTGTTGAACTGTGATGTTGGATGTTGGCCATGTATGTGCCATACATGTCCTTACGGAACTGCACACATCATGTACTTGTGCCTCATAATGATGTATCGTGTGATATTGAGTGTGTACAATGCCACATATGTGGGGTGAGTGACAATCTTTCTTTGTTCACCTATGCACTGCAGGGCACCAGCTGTCCATAGACCATTCCCTGACCTGGCAACGATGGTGGAACGTGACAGCATCCAAAGGTACCGCTTCACCAGGCAGCTGATTGATGATTTGGCAGTGCGCTTGGTACCACACCTGCAACCTGGCCGGCCGTACCCTACAGCGCTGACCCCCAAGGTGAAGGTGATGGCAGCCCTACACTTCTTTGCCACTGGTACCTTTCAACACACTCTGGCGACTGCTGGTGGGATGTCACAGACCATGTTCAGCCGTGTGCTCCGCGATGTATTGGAGGCTATGTTGATATACCTGAACCAGTACATCTATTTCCCTAGACTCCAGCAACTCACTGACGTGAAGAGTGCCCTGGGGAGGATGCCGCATGTTATTGGCTCCATTGATGGGACACATGTGGCTTTGGTACCACCACAGGCCCAGGAGCAGGCATACAGGAACCGCAAGCACTACCACTCGGTCAATGCACTGGTGGTCTGTCTTGCAGATATGACCATCTCACACGTGTGTGCCCGTTTCCCCGGTTCTGCACACGATGCCTACGTGATGAGGAGTAGTCGCATCCCGAGGATGATGTCACAGATGCGGAACCAGCGTGCCTGGCTTGTTGGTGTGTACTGACTTTGTAGCATTGTGTGTGTTCTGCAATGTAGTGTTCCACCCTCTTTTCCAACTCAGCTAATGTGCAATTGTCTGTATGTAGGTGACTCCGGATATCCCAACATGCCGTGGTTGCTGACGCCCCTCAGGAACCCTGTGACACCAGCCCAGATGCGCTACAATGAGGCACATGGTCGGACGAGGAGAGTGATTGAGCGGACATTTGGTCTCCTGAAGAGCCGCTTCCGCTGCCTGGACAAGACAGGAGGGTCCCTCCCATATGCCCCGGCAAAGGTGTGCAAGATTGTCACCGTCTGCTGCATGCTACACAACCTGGCAGTGCGGAAGGAGTTGCCTCTCATCCTGGATGACGATGACCAACGTCCGCCACCTCTGGAGGATCCTGGCCTGGACCACGATGCCAGTGATGATGATGATGATGATGGTGATGTCCGCACACAGCTCATCACCAACTTCTTCAGCTGAATGTAAGTATCCAGAGATGTCATGTAACTGATGTGAGTTTGCATGATGTGTGTTGGTGGTGCTCTGGTGCTGTATGAGTGTGTCCATGTGCTACATGACTGTATGCGTGTAGCGATGTGTCCTTACAAGTAGTCTGTACTCCCCAACAGTGTCGACATGCTAACTTGGTTCTGGGTGGGTATCTTGTGACATGTATTGGGCATGAGTATTGCAGTTCTGTCCTGTTCTTCAGTGCTTTTGACTGTGTGTCATTTCTGTCCTTCACAGGGTACTTTCAGAGTCGTTTGGTCAATTGTGATCCCCGACACCGTGATTCGACTTCCAGGGTGGTAGCTGTCGTGTCCCTACAGGTGATGTGCACCACACCCATGGACTTCCTTCCTTCTACACTTGTTGACTGTGTGCCCGCTGCCAGGTGGGATTACCTTGCATCTGTGGTGGTTACAACATGTTGCAAATGTGTAATAAACCTGTGCTTCACTTTGTGATATGCGTTGTCTGTGGTCACACATCTGACTGACATTTGCTTACTGCACCAGTGGGCTAGTTAACACAGACTGTGAATGGGTGTTGGGTCTGTGCAATGCAACGTATTTCCTGGCAACATCAGTGTAGACGATGAGTCAGATGGCCATGGTGTGTATGTGTTGTGTAGCCCTGGTGGTGTGCCTCCCTCATATGTGTGACGTCGCCATGACTCACATGCCGGTGTTGTACTTGCTGTAGCAGTTAGCATGCACAGTGTCATTTCCCAGATCATCATCGCCACTTCAGAGACAACGTAGGAATCACAACAGAGGCAAGTATGTTGTATTAGTGAGTTTATTGACATACATGTGTGAGTATAGTGCACAGGATGGTGGGTGCTGTACATTGTGATTGTAATCCAAAGTTCCTAGATGATTTGGAAGTCCTGGTAGCAGAAATGTCCAGAGTAAAGTCCACAGTCATCTGAGACATTGGTCCAACTTGAGCTCCCCATGTCATGTGGGAGAGTTGTGTTGCAGTCAACAGGGTGAACAGTTTGCACACAAAGGTGATTATCCAGAACAGGTTTTGGCTTCCTGGGGGTTGCACATGGCCATCGGCCTCTCACTTGCCCCTCCTCGGACGGCCCCTCTTCTTTGGGGGGACCCTCAAGTGCAGGCTGCTGCGGTGCAGGGGACTCTCCGCCAGAGTCATCCTACCTCCCGGTGGCAGTTGCAGTTGTTTCAGTACCAGATGTTGTGGACACACAGGGAGGTGTTGACTGGTTGCTGCTCATCTGGCGGAGGCATTGTAATATGTCCCTATGCACCGCCGTCATCTCTTGCAGTGTGTCCCACTTGGACTCCATGCGGGACATGTGTGAGTCCAAGCGGGCATGATGGGCAGCCTGCTGCTGTTTAATGTCCCTGAGGAGCCCCACTACCTGGCTGAGCTCTCCGGTGCTGGACTGGTATGCATCGGCTATGCATGCCAGTTGTGGGTCATCATGCAGTCCAGACCCCTCTGCGATCAGTGACCTATGTCTCCCACCCCTCCCACCACCCCAGGCGACATGTGCAGTACCTGAGGTGGCACGCACAGGTGACCCTGGGCCCCCTTGGGGGTTGTTGGTGGTGTTGGTGTCCATGGCCCCACGTTGGTCCAGGGTCCCTGTGCTGGTGGTGGTGGTGCTCCTTGGTCTTTCCATGTTGGCAGGGGTGGTATGTGTGTTGACAGTCGTTGGTGGGGTGGGTGCAGGGGGTGCAGCTGGTGGTCCTGCTGGTGCTGCATGATGACTTGCTCCGGAGGTGCCAGGTTGGTCTTCTTCATCCAAGGAGGGCAGAGGCTGTTCCACACCAGTGAGCTCCGTATCCTCTTGAGCCTGGGACGGGGACTCCTCAGCGTCTGCTGCTGTGTCCCCATCATCGCCTGTTTTTGGGAGACACACACAATGTATGTTATGTTTCTGCAGGCATCAATGGTTGACACACCTGACAGTTGTGACTGTGCCTCTGGATGCGGGCCTGTACATTGCATTGTCCTAAGTTGTCACAGTCAGGGGTTGATATTGGTGTAGCACATTGTCCAGCATTATTTGGGCATTTCCATGTGAATGTTGGGGTGTGTACATGGTCTGCATTGGTTATATTTGGTTGACATCCGGCCCTCCTTCCCACCCAGCCAGATATCCCACCATGGAACGTGCTTCCATTGCAGGGAGTGCAAGTTGTCTTTCAGGATGTCAGTCAGTGGTGTCCTGCTGTTGGTTGGTGCACAGTTGCCAGCAGGGCCTTGTGCTCCCCACAGCAGTAGCCAGTGTCAGCCATCTTGTCAGTTGTTTTCCACTCCCTGTGATGTGCGCATGGTTCAGGGTGGTGTTGATGGGACAGTTGTGGGGGTGACCAATATCTGTGACTACCACTCCCATCATGCTATTGCCTCCACCCCACTTCCCAGCATGCCCATACTTACTTGCTTTTGGGTGGACTTCCCTGTGTGTGAGTGTGAGAGCAATAGTAAGATGGCTGACAGTGGTGTCCTGCTGTTAGTTGGTGGCCAGTTCCCAGCATGGCCTTGTGCTCCCCACAACAGAGCACCAGTGTCTGACATCTTTGATGGGGCTTTCCACTCTCTGTGGGGTGTGCATGCTTGAGTGTGAGCTTGCTGGGCCATGTGGGTGGGGGATGTTGAGCTGTGACTACCACTCCCATCATGCTATTGCCTCCACCCCACTTCCCAGCATGCCCATACTTACTTGCTTTTGGGTGGACTTCACTGTGTGTGAGTGTGAGTGCAATGGCAAGATGGCTGACAGTGGTGTCCTGCTGTTAGTTGGTGGCCAGTTCCCAGCATGGCCTTGTGCTCCCCACAACAGAGCACCAGTGTCAGACATCTTTGATGGGGCTTTCCACTCTCTGTGGGGTGTACATGCATGAGTGTGAGCTTGCTGGGCCATGTGGGTGGGGGATGTTGAGCTGTGACTACCACTCCCATCATGCTATTGCCTCCACCCCCCTTCCCAGCATGCCCATGCTTCTTTCCCTTTGACTCTGCTTCCCTGTGGGGTTGTGTGCCTGTGCTGACAAGATGGCTGACAGTGTTATCCTGGGGTTAGTTTTGCTACAAGTCCCATGTGTGTCCCTGTGCTTCACTCAGCATGACCCAGGGTTGTGGTTCTTTGTGGGATATTTGATTGGAGTGTGAGGCAATGCATTCTCCCAGGTGAGTTATGTGGAGTTTGTGTTAGGGGTGTGTGTGAGAAACGCTACTAGTAACTATGGTCAGGGCTGTGAGTCCTCCTTCCCACCCAGCCAGATATCCCACCATGGAACGTGCTTCCATTGCAGGGAGTGCAAGTTGTCTTTAAGGATGTCAGTCAGTGGTGTCCTGCTGTTGGTTGGTGCACAGTTGCCAGCAGGGCCTTGTGCTCCCCACAGCAGTAGCCAGTGTCAGCCATCTTGTCAGTTGTTTTCCACTCCCTGTGATGTGCGCATGGTTCAGGGTGGTGTTGATGGGACAGTTGTGGGGGTGACCGATATCTGTGACTACCACTCCCATCATGCTATTGCCTCCACCCCACTTCCCAGCATGCCCATACTTACTTGCTTTTGGGTGGACTTCACTGTGTGTGAGTGTGAGAGCAATGGCAAGATGTCAGTCAGTGGTGTCCTGCTGTTGGTTGGTGCACAGTTGCCAGCAGGACCTTGTGCTCCCCACAGCAGTAGCCAGTGTCAGCCATCTTGTCAGTTGTTTTCCACTCCCTGTGATGTGAGCATGGTTCATGGTGGTGTTGATGTGCGCATTGTGAGGGTGGGCAATATCTGTGTCTACGACTCCCATGATGCTATTGGCTACACTGACTTGCCCAGCATACACAGTATTCCTTCCTTTCAGTGGGCTTCACTGTGTGGTGGTGTTGTAGTGGTGGCTACATGTCTGGATGTGTTTGTTAGTTGTATTTGTGCCACTGCCCAGCTGTAGTTGTAGTTGTGTTTGTACATGTGATGACACAGTTACATGTCACTATGAGATGGCATGTGTTGTGTTTATCTGACTGACATACACATTTTGGGATGGTTCTGTTCTGGTTGGTGTGTATTTGCTAAGGGTGCATGGTTTGACTCTCCCCTTGACAGTGATGTGTGTGTATTGTGGCACAATATTGTGTACATTTGTTGTGTACTCCCCAGGCTCTGGGATGTTTTCTAGTCCATAGACGCTCACTGGTGGTAGGATGGCCCGCACCTTCTCCTCCCAGGGCCTGAGGTATACTGGTTTGGCAGGAGGGCCACTGCCGGTGTGTTGGCTCAAGATGTAGTCCTTCTTCAACAGCTCCTTGACCCTCCTGCGCACGTCATACCACCTGTTCTGGATGTCTACCTTTGTGCGCAAACATGGTGATTGTGCGTTCACCCTGTCGACGATCCTCTCCCACATCTTGGTTTTCTGCGCCATGGGTGTCTGTTGGACCAATGTGCCAAACAGCTGTGGCTCTACCCTGAGGATCTCATCTACCAGGACTTCCAATTTACTATCTAGGAACTTGTGATTCTTCTTTGGGGGCATGGTGTTGGGTGGTGCTGGTGTGTGATGTGTGTGTTGGTGTGCAAGTGAGGGTGTGTGAGTGTGTGTTTTGCTGGGTGTATGTGAGGGTGCTATTTGTTGTGGTGCTGCTGGTGTGTGGCTTGTGTGATGGATGAGCTGTGAGTGTGTGTGTGGTTGCTGTCTGTTGGTGTTGAGTGCTGGCAGGTAATTTGAATTTGCAAGGGATCATGGTAGGGATTTGTGTCCTTTATATGGGTGGAGTTGTGGGTGTGTCTTTGTTCCCTGTTTCCCCCCCAGTATTTATTTGCTTTGTGATAGCTCGTTTGGCCTTTTTTTGTGTAATTTTTTCCTTGGTTCTTTTTGTGCATGTGGGAGACATTCTTGTGACCGAGTCGGACCCTCCAGTTGTCTCGTGCGAGCCTCTCAGATTCGTTCACGCTGTGTTTGTGCTGTTTTCTGTGCTGCGTACGCGTCGGTCGCGGGGTTTTGGGTTGCTTCGGCTCGCAGTTTTGAATGCGTGTCGGTCGTGCGGCTTGGGCTCCGTGCGACTCGGTCGTGTTTTCCACGTGTTGCATCATACTTGGCGTGTCTGAGTTCGCGGGTACTTTTAGTTCGGGATTCTTCCTGGTGCGTGTCGGTCGGTTCGATTCGCGTCCTTTTCCGGCCGGATGGCTGTTTTCCGCGTGGCTCGGTCGTTCGGCTTGTGTTCCGTACGAGTCGGTCGGATTTAGCACGCTTCTCATCGTACTTTGCGGGTCGGGCTGCACCGGTACGTGTCGGTCGGTATTTATTCCGGCTCCGAGTCGGTCGGTACGTTTTCCGGCCCAAATCGTAATCGGCCCCTAAATCTTTTTCCAATTTTCCTCCTCAACCACCCCTTTGGTGATCACACACACATTTTCTTTGTGTAATTCTATGTCCTCCATTTGATTGTCACAGACTTTCTCTTCCTTTACGTGTCATCAACCAATCGGGACAAGCAATGTGCTGCAAAGTTACGTGTACCAGTGATATATTCTGTGTCAGATGTGTATTCTTGTAGATTAATGACCCATTTCTTAATTCTACTGGAAATTGCCTCCAAACATTTTTATGTAAACACCTCCTTGAGTGGCTTGTGGGCTGTCCTTAACTTGAACACAGCCCCCCATATCAGTTCATACATTTGTTTAGAGTCCAGTACACTGCCAATGATTCTTTTTCAATTACAGAATAGTTTACCTCAGATTGCCTAAGTGCTCTAGAGTGAGGAGCTTGCGTGCTCCGGAATTTGCAGTTGGTACGCTGTGGCTGAAATGTACGGAATAAACCTGATTCTTCTCTTCACTCTCCTGTCTGCTTATTGAGCAACCCTCTTATCTTGCATTGGACACTACACAGTTCCACATGTAAAGTTTGTGAATTTGTTTAGTGCCCAAAACAGTGCCAATGCTTCTTTTTTTATTACAAAATAGTTGAACTAAGATTGCCTCAGCACTCTTCAGGCAAATGCAATAGTTTCCTCACCTTTTCCACTTTCTTCTATACGTGCAGCCCCCTAGCTTTTCTAAACTGGCATCTATTGTAATGATGATTTTTTTCTCTGGAACAAACGTTTTCAAGTCGGGTGCAATGGTCAGAGCATTCTTAACATCTTTAAATTCCCTCTTGCAATGCCCATCTCACTCAAAGGTCACTCTATTTTTCAACAATTTGCGCATATGGCACATTCAGCTGGCAAAGTTTATGATGAATTTACTATAAAATTACCATTCCTATAAAGGATCTCACCTCGTCTTTGGTGCTGGGTGCCACAAATTTCATTATGGTGTTCACCAGATCTGCATTGGTTTGTACCCCTTCAGAAGTGAATTTAGGCCAAAGATAGTTTATTTCAGTACATTGAAGTTTACATTTGTCTTTCCTTACAGTAAGACCATACTCTTTTAATCTGTTCAAAACCGGTCGGAGTATTTCATTATGCTGTGCCTGAATGTTCTCAAATATCAGCACATCATTTTGATAACAGAACACCCTCGAGATTCTCAACTGTATATTAGACATGGCTCTCTGAAAGCCTGACGCCGCAGTTACCAGACTGAATGGCATGCATTTAAATTTGAATGACCCCATAGGTGTGATGAAAGCAGTGAGTTCTTGAGAGTCGGGTGTAGGCAGATATGGTAATAGGTGGATGTAAGATTTAATGTTGAGAAGAGTGTTGCTCCAGCTATAGATGTAACCATCTATGTTATGCTTGGCAAAGGGAACTTGTCAATAACTACCTCTTTTTTGAGGACCTTAATATCAAAACACAGGCAAATCTTGCCATCTTCTTTTCCCTCCACTACAATGGGCGCCAACCATTCAGTTGCTTCCATAGGTTCTATTACATCTTACTTGCACAATTTTTCTGACTCTTAACTCACTGTTTTCTGTACACTTAAGGGAAGACTATGTACTTTAGCTATCACCAGAACTGCTTTCTCTTTCAATTTTATCTTGTACACATATTGCTTGAGGCATCCCAACTTTTCTGTGAATACTTCAGTATATTCTTTCTCAAAATCTGATCCCACCTCTACATCCTTGTTAACATTCTGGATCAGTATGTGAGGTTTAGCATTAGGATTCAGATAAACTCCTATGTCTTTTTGTGCTGGACATCCTAAAATGTGATCTCCTTTACATGAAACAAACTTTGCATACTGTATATCTGCTTTTGTACTTGATCTTTCTCGCAGAGTATCCTATCATCTTTAATGGCTGGCAACTATACCCTCCTGGGTGTATATCTATTTTGTGTAGCTGCATCTGTTATATGCCCCCTCTGAGATTATTGTTAGTCTAGAGCATGAATCAATCATGACCTCAACCTTGAGATCTTCTATCCTTAACACATCTTTGGCATTGCTAGATCCTCCATCAGTCATCTGCAATGCAATTTTTATCAAACCTTGTTTCTCTGGTTTCTTGCTACAGAGGCACTTCTATAGCACACCATTAAAATGTTTTTTCCTCCCACACTTATTACATACGGCTTTCATTGTTGGGCATTGCTTACTGTTGGCCATCCCTCCCACATCTGTAGCATTGCCCATTGAAGGCACTGACACTGCTCTTGGCCTTTGTCATAGGAGTGTCCTTAACTACTTTCACCTCATTGTTCTCATCCTCAACCATTTGTACATGTTCCTTACTATTTGTGCCTTGCTTAATTTCTTTAACACATCTCATCATGTGCTCTACTCGTTTTGGTACAATCAACACATCCCCCAAGGGAGGATCATCTTTTAGCCAAAGTTCTTCCCGTATTCTTTCAGTTTTGCAAGTGAACGAAAATTGGTCCTGATGCATTCATTATTTGTTGCTACAAACTTACATTAGGCTGTCAATTTACGCAACTCAGACACAAATTTCTCTACTGTTTCTCCTTCTTTTTGTGAGCTCTTCCCAAAATGATAACGCTCTATGATTGTACTGGTCCTAGGAAAAAAATAATTCTCTAATTTCTTAATGATTATTTTGTATTCATTTAACCCCATGGATTCATCGGCACTCAGACAAGATAGATGGTCTATGACAATGGTGTAATTGTAGAAAGTCACAAAATTGTCCCTTGTCAAGGAACTGTACTATAAGCAAAATTTTCCGTATGTAAGAGCTTGCCACAGTATGGATCATGTGCTATATCCAGTTATTGACATACAGCAATTTTTCAATAGAGTGTCACAACGCCTAAATTATCTACTGTGAGGTATTCTATCAAAAGACAGTGAGGAGATTCCAAGATATAAAAAAATATTTATTTTCATTAAAACAGAGTTAAAAATTAAAAAAAAAAAAAGAACTATTCAATTTCTCAATCGATTAAAAACATCTTCTCGCAGAGAAGTAGCAATACATATACACTTAAATATTTTTATTACACATGTTAAAAAGAGGAAGAAAACGTATTATGTAGGGTCGATGCGGCGTTTCGGTGAACAGTAATTTCTTCACCTTCTTCAGGACAAAGTTTTTCACATTAATCTATCGATATTATTGTGAGACTCAGCAATCAAGTCGTCTCAGAAGCCCTCAATAGCTTAAAATCCTTTGGTCGGGAAAAAACCTCCAAATGTTTTGATAGAGCCACCGGAGGTTCAATTAAAAAGCTGTAGTAGAAAATGGCCTGACCATTTAGGGTTGGAAGTTTTTGATAGAGCAGTGAGGCCGCATGTTCCTTTCATGAAACCCAATTTACGACTCCGCACCAACCTGAATTACAGCGTGACTTACAATGTGTTTTTTGCCTTACCATGAAAAAAGTACTGACAATGTTGAAAAATGTCGATTGACTGAAATAAACTAAAGTCAATGGGGAAACTAACCAGATATATGCCTTTTAGTTTTCTTAAATGGTCAGGCTATTTTCTACTACGGCTTTTTAATTGAACCGCCGGTGGCTCTATCAAAACATTTGGAGGTTTTGTTTTAACATAAAGATCAATAATCTCCATAACGTTTTTTCCCGACCAAAGGATTTTAAGCTATTGAGGGCTTCTAAGATGACTTGATTGCTGGGTCTCACAATAATATCGATAGACTAATGTGAAAAACTTTATCCTGAAGAAGGTGAAGAAATTACTGTTCACCGAAACGCCGCGTCGACCCTCCATAATATGTTTTCTTCCTCTTTTTAACCTGTGTAATAAAAATATTTAAGTGTATATGTATTGCTACTTCTCTGCGAGAAGATGTTTTTAATCGATTGAGAAATTGAATGGTTCTTTTTTTTAGAATTTGTAACTCTGTTTTAATGAAAATAAATATTTCTTTATATCTTGGAATCTCCTCACTGTCTTTTGATAGAATACCTAACAGTAGATAATTGAGGCGTTGTGACACTCTATTGAAAAATTGCTGTATGTCAATAACTGGATATAACACATGATCCATACTGTGGCAAGCTCTTACATACGGAGAATGTTGCTTATAGTACAGTTCCTTGAAAAGGGACAATTTTGTGACTTTCTACATTGCTACCCTGTCCCTTTTCGCAGAATCAGGGTGTCTCCCTTTTTTCTTTTGTCATTTCTTAGTACAATGGTGTAATTGTGCAATCTTCCTTTCTAGACCCAAATTGGGCCCACAAACAAAGAAATAATTGTGAAAGGCTTTTTTCCATTTGTTCCACTTCATTGGTGGTTCCCCAGGGGACGTTACACAAAATGGGGAAGACGTTACACTCTGCATACTCATTTCTTATTTCTGATGTCACATAAAATGTCCCCCACACTACTTTCTCTAAAACATCTACCTTATTCACACACTCAGGTACTGTTCTCATTTTTTTACTGCCAACATCATTGCTTTGTTCCTCAACTGCCTTCAGGAGTCGCTGGCTCTGTTTAGATAGGAGAGGGATCTGAAGCCCAGAATCTGTGAGTGGATTTCTCCTTGCAGGCTTAGGACAAAACGCTGAAACCTCCGGGCAGTAGGTGGGGTTCCACAGAAAGTATTCCCAAGACTCCTAGCTGATGCTCCTCCTTCCGGGCTCCCGCAGTACCCCACAGAAACAAGGATGCAGATTGCACCCAAAATGGCAAATTTAAGTAAGGTGAGCAGCCCTACTGGAGTGAGACCCTACTTCGGGTTCTTGGGTTCAGAATTCTCCTCAGTGCCCTGCGATCAAAATGAGTTAACAGTAGTGTTTGCCTCATGCTCACACTGGTTTGTAGCTGCTTGTGCACTGTGTGAATCACTCTCACATCATTTTATAGCCACTTGTGTGACCGATTCTCATGTTCAAAATGAACAACTGAAGGATGGTATGCTGAACAAAGCAAACATTTACCCCCAGTCACAAAGATCTGGGTTCAATCCACCATTCCTTTGCTCACCACAACACCCCAGTTTGGACACAGCTTGACCCTGTTCCTCATGGGAACCGTCCAGCCCGAACTGCCAAGTCAGGTCCTCCCTGGACCAGAAACAAGCATCCTGGGACCGGTTTGGGGGCATCACCCCTCATCAGCCAGGCTAGCTTGAAATCAGTGGCACAGTGAGCATGGGGCCCACATCTGGGCATACCCTTCCCACTTAGGGTGACAAAAGCAAAAGGAACAAATGATGGACGGTATGCTGAAAATTGCAAACATTCACCCCCAATCACAAAGATCTGGGTTTAAACCATCTTCTTTTGCTCATCATGTCACCCCAGTTTGGACCCAGCCACATGCAAATCAGTCATGATCCTGTTCCTCATGGGAACAGACCAGCCCGAAGTGCCAAGCCAGGTCCTCCCTGGACTGGCAACAAGCATCCTGGGACCGGTTTTGGGGCATCACTCCTCATCAGCCAGACTAGCTTAAATCCAGTGGCACAGTTAGCATGGAACCACGTCTGGGCATGCCCTTCCCACTTAGGGTGACAAAATCAAAAGGAACAAATGATGGATGGAATGCTGAGCAATCCAAACATTCACCTCCAGTCACAAAGATCTGGGTTTAATCCATTGTTCTTTTGCTCACCACACCACCCCAGTTTGGACCCACCCATATGCAAATCAGTCTTGACCCTGTTCCTCATGGGAACAGTCCAGCCCGAACTGCCAAGACAGGTCCTCCCTGGACCAGAAACAAGCATCTTATGATCGGTTTCAGGGCATCAACCCTCATCTGCTAGGCTAGGTTAAGTGCAGTGGCGCATTGAACATAGGACACACATCTGGGCATACCCTTTCCGCTTAGGGTGACAAAGGCAAAAGAAAAAATTGATGGAAGGAATGCTGAACACTGCCAACATTCACCCCCAGTCTCAATGATCTGGGTTTAATCCATCGTTCTTTTGCTCACCACGCCACACCAGTTTGGACCTACCCATATGCAAATCAGTCTTGACCCTGCTCCTCATGGGGACAGTCCAGCCCGAACTGCCAAGCCAGGTCCTCCCTGGGCAAGCATTCTGGGACCAGTTTCGGGGCATCACCCCTCATCAGCCAGGCTAGCTTGAATCCAGTGGCGCAGTGAGTACGGGACCCACCTTCCCACTTAGGGCGACAAAAGCAAAAGGAACAAATGATGGACGGAATGCTGAAGAATGCAGACATTCACCCCCAGTCACAAAGATCTGCCTTTAATCCTTTCGCATTTGATTCTCATGTTCAGCATGCACCCCCAGCGAGCAAGGAATGTTAACGGTGTGAATTCTCATGTTCAGTGCGCACCCCTTGCACTCACAACAGTATGTTGCTGCGTGTACTCAGCATCAAACACGCTCTCAAACGTTGGTAGCTGCTTAAGCTTGGCAGTACTAAGGAAGGGGATTCCTTATGTACAGTGCACACTCTCGTCAGAAAGCTGCAGGACCTTTCATGCTGACGTCAGGATTGGAGAGCAGCGTCAGACAGTTAACTCTCTCTCAAAATGTCAACACACACAACAGAGGTTAAAATCACCACATACCTCTGGCACACAGTTTTCTCCCAAGTCAATAACTCAAGCGGTGATCAGGCCTGGATGATTGTTGAGTCACTACAGCGACCGTTACCAGTTGCCACTTACTCACTGCTCTGGCTCACAGCCAGCGAACATCCGCAGATGTACTTATGGCCTACCAGAGTCCATCGTTTTACTGCTGCACTGAGTGCGTGTTGAGGTGTACCTGAACATATTCCATCCTTGTCGCCAGTGTCCAATGCAAGATAAGAGGGTTACTCAATAAGCTGACAGTAGAGTGAAGAGAAGCATTAGGTTTATTCCATACACCTCAGCCACAGCATACCAACTGACAATTCTGGAGTGTGCAGGCTCCTCACTCTACATTCTAGAACTTATTGACCCCAAGGTTCCACTGTTCTAGCCTATCTACAATGTTCTGGTATTTTCTAAAGTGCAAGCTACATGGGTGACAGACATATATCACAAAATGGCTCAGAATTTTTAAAACTATTTAGTGACATTTAATGCAAAAAAAGATTGATGCGGAGAGGACATTTTATTTAGTCTTCTTGGTGATGCTGACAAGATCCAGCTGTTTGTTAAGAGTTGACTACTACCTCTGGACTGCCTCTGGACTGTGGAGGTTTGGTGTTCTGTCTTGGGTTTTGTTAAGTGAATAAACTCAACATTTTTGCACCTGCTAATGAAGGAGCGTTGTCTGTCATATTTGGCGATGAGCAGCTTTTAAGAATACCACCATCAGAAGATCTCACCAACCAAAGCTTGAAAATCACTATGCTGACTCATCCCCTACAAAGGATTGTTGAGGTCAAAACAGGCAACTGCTAGCTTTGGTGGCAATCTACACCTGAAAAATATTTGGTTTCCACTTAATCCTTAATGGGAGTTGAAACGCAGCATTTTGTGTGGAGCAGAGCGTTGATTACATTATTAAGTCAGCAGGGGATGCCTGGGGCCACACCTGGGCTCTACAACCATTATTCAGAGCTGTCTTCTTAAATTATAGTGTTGAAGCTAGACCATCCACTGCAGGTCACCCCTAAGGAGGATCAATTATTTGGATTGAGACCAACTTGATATGTAATGTAAGGAGGCTGAATCTCAACACCTATGATGTATTGGGCCTTGACAATTATTCTTTAAAGGGGAAATTTAATTTAAGGCTGTTGAATATTTATAACCGTCCTACTAGCCAAACCCAAGAGTTTTAAACTTTCACAGCTTTTGCAGATTTTTGGGAACATTTAATGCTAGGAACCATCGAGTCAAAGCCGGAAATGTTATTGTGGCGTTTGAACACCTGGAAATCATCCAAAATCTCACATTAGAAGAAGATGAGGAGCAGGGTTTCCCAAGTTACTGAACTCCCCTCTAAATAGAAGTTCTAAAGTGGCCTTGCAAATTGCAACTATTGCACTAACCTATGGATTATGAGCCAGTAATGGGTGCACAATTTCAGACAGAGATGCCCAGTATACATTTAAAAGAGCAAGCTCTAGAAGCAGAACATATTACATATGCTGGATCAAAACTCTGGTCCCATATACAGAATATGGTGGTCACTGATAGAGCTGATAGTGACCACGATGCGTAGACCCTAGAGCTAAACAGCATTCCATATCTTCCCCCCAGCTAAAATACACGTATGCAAGATTCACCTATAATATCTTCTAATGATGGCAGGAGAGTGAAGTGGCCTTATATTCAAGCAGACAAGGGAACAATTGCCTCAATATCCACCAAAGCCTCTTCCTCTCTAATGTTAATGTTCAATCTGAGTCTGATATTATGCACATTTTCATTAATGTACTTACCTCTATTAAAGAATACTTTTATAGAACTTCGAAGACCAATATTCCAAGAAAGGGAGGGGCAGATTTGTTTTGCGCGGACTGTAGGACAGCTAGATGCAATCTAATCGCTGCCGTAAAAAGTGGGTGCAAAATAGCCATAGCTGAAGGAAGTAAAAATATACACTACAGCCAAAAAGAGCTGGGAGGAGGAAAACTGAAAAGAACTGGTTAGGGCAGCTGAAATGAAAGACAGTCGGTCCTTCTGGCATTTGCTTGCTAAAGGGATACCTTTCACTGTAAAGGCAGATGATTTTTACATCCAGCCAAATATTTGGGAACAGCACTTTAGCAAGCTTTATTCCATTAAAAACACAGCAGGTGTACCTGATTCTAGCAGGAAAGGCCTGGAGGAGGTACATGATAGGGCAGAGGCCAAACTGTTTTTTTTCTCCCTGTCTGATTTGATTTGAGCAGGATTTATAGATTGTAGCATGTGCCTTTGGTCATCTAGGCGCTATAGTCTCGGCAATACGATTCAGACAGAAAGCAGTTCTGCAGAATTGCAAAATGAGCTGAAAGATCTCCATTTAGGGTGAAAAGCCAGGCCTTTATGTCTTTTCCAAAGAGAGAGTGATTTTTGATACAGGTCAGCTGATGAACTAATGAACTAATTTATAGGCTCTGATCATTATCTTGCAAGCAGACCTTTCCTGCATCTCACAGCTTTTTCTCCAGTCAGTCTCCTGGCGACGGCAAGCCTGCTTGAGCAACTTCAGTCTATCTGTGGGGATCACAAATCAACCAACTGCATGAATATTAATGAGGTAGGTTGCTATTTGCGACCCATTGGGAATCGCTAAAATCACGGGGATGGTGGGCTGCTGGTGTCGGCAGACCACCATATCTGTGATTGCTTTTAAATAAAGCAATCATTTTTTGAAAATGCAGCCTGTTTTCCTTAAGGGAAAACGGGTTGCATTTAAAAAAGAAACATGAAAAGTTTTCTTTTCATTTTTTAAGAGCAGGCTGTGGTCTGTGGGACCACTGCCTGCTATTAAAAAATGTTTGTACTACCATTCACAAAGGGGAAGGGGTCCCTTGGGGAACCCTTCCCATTTCCGAAGAGTTAAATGCAAATGTTTTGCAACCACATTTCGGTTGCAAAACATTCTTACATACCGGTGCGATTCGGTATTAGGAAGGGACGCCCTAAAGACGCCCCTTACTAACAATGAATTGCAAACCCTGTTTGCAATTCGGCAATAGATTACTGAATTGCAAATAGGTTTTGGTACATAGGAAAAGCCTTTTTTCCTCTTGCAAATGGCCCGATTCTGCCAATCAGGCTGTCTGCAACCATAAAAAGAAACATACAAGTGGCCCTTTGTTATTTTAATGCCCGAATCATCTGTTTTATAGTTGAGAAGTGCAAATGATTTTATATCTCGCTTATATTCACTTTAAATATCTGGGGCCGTATTATGGAAGTGCCCCGGGTGCGCAACAGGTGTTTGCACATGCTTTACGCGCTCGGTGCACTTTGGTATTACAGAAGGGGCCGCAGATGCTTGTGCATCCCCTTCTGTAATACCGATAGCGCTAGCACACATAAAGTGCCAGCGCTATCTTCAGAGGGCGTTCCCTCATTGGCGTGGCTCCATGCAAATGAGGGAATCTCTTTGCATCTCCGCCAGCACAGTATTATTGATGCGGGCGCAGAGGCAAAGAAGCTGTCAGGAGGCATACATAAAAGGTGGTGCACTGTCAGTGCGACACCTCGTGACAGTCCTCTACAGGGAGTGAAGGGGGTCCCATGGACCCCCTAGATATCCCTTTGCAGGCAGGGGCAATCACTCACTGCACCCCCTGCAAGGGGATCTCTAACACCCCTTAAAAGTGCAGGCGGATTGCCGCCTGCACTGTGAAACACGGACCGCCTTTAAAGCAGACACTCCGTTTTTCACATGAATGCGCTGCTCCCAGGGCAGCTGGAGTTCTGGGGTAAAGAAAGGGAAAAGCATAAGCATATTTACTTTTTTTCATAAGGTTTTGAAGATTTAGGAGATTCTGACTGCAGCTCTCTGCTTAAAAATAGCAAGTTTTCAGCTTCTGATTTTGATGTTTCAAGCTCTTTATAAATGTTGGTGATTTTAAGTTGAAAGATCTCAGTTAGCTGGTTGCATAGCTTTTTTGAGCCTACGGTTTCTGGGGTTGCCAGGGGTGGGGATAACTGACAAACAATTTTAAAGAGTTCTCTTGAGGAATTAGTTCCCTCAATTTTGTTGGTACAGTAGATGGCTTTTTCTTCTTTATGAACTAATTTATAGGCTCTGATCATTATCTTGCAAGCAGACCTTTCCTGCATCTCACAGCTTTTTCTCCAGTCAGTCTCCTGGCGACGGCAAGCCTGCCTGAGCAACTTCAGTCTATCTGTAAACCAGGGGGCCTAAGGCAATTTTCTCCTCAGCTTGACTTACCATATGGGAGCTACCTTATCTATGGCTGCACGCAACCAAACAGAGAAATCCTCCGCTCCTTTGTCCACATCCTCCTGATCAACAAAGGGCTTGCTATCTAGTGCAATGGCAAAAGATTCTGCAGACTCCTCCTTCCAATCCCACATGAGGGTCTTGCTGTTGGTAAGTGTGTCCCTCCAATGGAAAGGAGGCAACGTGAGTGAGAAGGAGACTGCCATGTGATTTGACCAACTAAGGGGAAGCACAGACTGAAATGACAATCAGAGGTCATTGGAGAAAATACTGCCTAGGGTGTGTCCTGATATGTGGGTAGTGACCATGACCAACTGTGGCAGCCCAAGGCAGGCCAAAGTTTCTTTCAGTGCTATTTAATCTCTATTAGCACTATACTCGAGATGAAAATTAAAGTCCTCCAAAATGGTAAAATTGCCATTTTCCATGTAGGGTTCTATAAGAATCGATAGTTCAATCAGGAAGGAAGTCCTAGGACCAAGGGGCCTGTAGGTTAGCATTCCGGAAAAAGAACTAATAGGAGACATTTTAATCTTAAAATACAAGGCTTCACATAAGCTACTACATAAACTAGATTCTAGGTAACATTGATACAGTGCTTTATAAACCACCATCAATCCTCCTCTTGGCCTGCCTACCCTATCCAGTCTGAGGATTAGGAAGTCTTGAGGAATAGTCTCCTCTAGATCAGGGCCTGAGGCATCATTAGCCCAAGATTCTGTAATGAAGACCCAATCCAGGTCGTGAGCAGACAGAAATTCTGCAAATTCAACTCTATCTTTTATCATTGACCTCACATTAATTAGGAACCCTTTGAGTTAGACCTCCGACCTCACTGCTTCCTTAGGTATCATGTTTATTTTTGTGCTATTATGAGTTCTGCAGTGAGCTATCGGGCAAATAAGGAGCCTTAAAACCACAGGTGTTGCACATACAAGATCTTAAGTCATACATTTCAGCTAAGCAAATGGTGCACCTGAAACAGGCTTACCCTCCCACCGTAGATGTGGTAGTTTTTCTCTGGAATACAAAGTGAGCGTGGGCATTTCTAGGCCAACAGGACCAGAGGTCCGGGTGCAGTCCAGATGCAGACTGGTGCAGACTGACTTGCCTTTGGCGTCCTGGTGGCATGTCTGCACACTCATGCCCCTTTAGTAGTATCTCTAGTCAAAACGACTAGAGAACTAATTTCCAATATGTCCCCCTCTCTTCAACCAGGAAGTGGCCAGAGTAAACCTTTCCCTCCACAACAATCGGTTCCTAATGGACCGTGGCGGACCAGGGAGAAGGTACGTTTTACCTGTGTTGAATTGTGCTAAAAATTAAAAAGGTTGCTGCAACTTAAACAGAACTTTATGAAAAAAAGCAATTAAAACATGCTTGTGAGCTCGATCGGCACAGAGACTACTGGCATGTCCGTGCACTCATTCCCCTTAAGTAGTGTTTCTAGTCACAACTGGAGAGTTAATTTCCAGTATGTCCCCCTCTCTTCAACCAGGAAGTGGGCAGCGTAAACCTTTCCCTCCACAACGATATGTTCCTAATGGACCATGGTGGACGGGGAGAAGGTAAGATTTACCTATGTGGAATAGTGCTAAAAATTAAAAAAACTGAACTTATTGAACAAAGGCAATTAAAACATACTTGTGCACTTGATCGGCACAGAGACTACTGTCAGACACAATTACTGCAATAGAATGTTTCAAAAAAGGGAAGGTGCCGGGACTAGATAGAATACTGGGTGACCTAAGTTCAGAGTTAATTTTGTGGGGCTACATTTTCAAATAGAGTTTTGAATGCCATAGTGAAGGGGACAGAGATACCAGAAACATGGAAGGGTGCCAAAATAATTCTGATTTACGAAAAAAGGGACAAAGGAGACCGGGCTAATTACAGGCCCATCAGTTTGATTGATAATGCTCAAAAATTTTTGGGAAGGATACAGACCTGGATAAAGACTGATCAAATCCTATCACATCTGCAAGGGGGTGTTAGACCGCACACACGCTCTATAGATCATGTATTCTGCTTCCTCATGATTGTATGAGAGTTGATTTTAATGAATATGGGGCACTTGTATGTAGTGTTTGTCAACTTAAAATTAGCTTTTGACTCAATCCCTCATGAGAAGCTGTGGACTACATTAAAGGAGATGGGTATGCCATTGCATCCGTTATGCTTATTAACCCGTTTACATAAAGGGAATTATGCACAAGTGAGGTGTGGCAGGGAGAGTAAAGTAACTGGACATATTGATATTTCTATAGGGGTCCGACAAGGATGTGTTTTAGCCCCAACCTCGTTTGCACTATATATGAATGGGCTAATTGACACCATATATGATGGAAAGGTGACCCCCCCTAAATTAGCGGGCCAGCAAATCCCTGCCCTCCTCTTCACTGATGATACATTGTTACTACCTAAAACACCGCTGGGGCTACAAAATATCTTGAATCGGTTTACAGAGACTTGTGAAAAATTTGGTTTGGTGATCAATGTTCTAAAAAGCATAATTCATGATTTTTCAGCTCCACAAGACATTTAGAGGGAAGATGTACCTTGGATCTAGGAACACAGAACAGGTTAAAGACTTTTACTATCTGGGCATAAGGCAGTCTAGTAATCTCAAATGGACTGCACAGATTTTGAAAAGTCAAATGACCTTGCATTATGTGGGGGTGGCAATTGTTAGGAAATAGAATAGATCTACTTATCGCCCAGTTTCACTAGCAATTGATGTTTATCGGGCCAGGGGTCTGGGTGCTGGCCTTTATGGGGCAGAAATCTGGGGATTTAGTCAGACTAGAGGCCTGGAGGCAGCAGAAAACATGCTTATGAGATCACTTTTAAACATGCCACGAAATACCCCCCAAATTCAGTTTCGCTTAGATTTAGACTTGAAAATGGTCCTCATTTGATTACACTCAAACCCTTAGTTTTGAGTGTAATTAAACAAGCAGTTCCTGTGGCTAAAGAATTGGATAAAATGTGTCAAATTTCATGATCAAAACATGTTAAGAAGATGTGGTTATATAAAATAGGTCTGCATGATGCCTGGGACTCCCCCAAGAAACTGACCAAAGGAATAGGAAGGAGAGATACTGGGATTATGTCTTTGGAACATGGCTGCTATCATCTGCACCGGGTAGTTTAACAAGCAACTTTATTGATATTAAGTCTATTCTAACCTTTGATCAATTCCTTGATTGAATATAACCTTCATAGGAGAGATCCATTTACTTAAAATCTTGATATGGGATCCTACTGAATACCTCAGTTACAAGTGAATGGCGGATGAGTGATGTATCACCACTTTGTCCGATCTGTAATTGTAGCACTGAAACTATGGAACACTTTCTGTTTTTTTGCCCTGCATATGTGAAAACCAGGAGATTTGTTATTCCGGTTTGTCTGGACTATCAATAACTCGACTCACTGTAGCCTTGAGATTATTGTGCTTGTGGGTCATGTTCGTGGTATGAAGATATTTACTATTTGCATGGTGCACTAGATGTAAGATATTAGATGTTACTGATCCTTTTAAGGCAATTATTGATATTAATTATCATAACTGTATGATAGATGGTTTTTAATGCGATGGTGAATGCTTTTTTACACTTCTATGGGCCACATGTATCAATATTAGGAATAGCGATTACAAAATTGCGATTTTCTGCAAATTACAATTAGGTAATCGCTATTCCTAATGTATGAAACTCCATGAGTATCATTTAGCAATTCCTAGGGGATCACAAATCGACCAACTGCATGAATATTAATGAGGTAGGTTGCTATTTGCGACCCATTGGGAATCGTTAAAATCACGGGGATGGTAGGCTGCTGGTGTCAGCAGACCACCATATCTGTGATTGCTTTTAAATAAAGCAATCAGTTTTTGAAAATGCAACCTGTTTTACTTAAGGGAAAACGGGTTGCATTTAAAAAAGAAACATGAAAAGTTTTCTTTTCATTTTTAAGAGCAGGCTGTGGTCTGTGGGACCACTGCCTGCTATTAAAAAATGTTTGTACTACCATTCACAAAGGGGAAGGGGTCCCCTGGGGAACCCTTCCCATTTCCGAAGAGTTAAATGCAAATCTTTTGCAACCACATTTCGGTCGCAAAACATTCTTACATACCGGTGCGATTCGGTATTAGGAAGGGACGCCCTAAAGACGCCCCTTCCTAACACTGAATTGCAAACCCTGTTTGCAATTCGGCAATAGATTACTGAATTTTAAATAGGTTTTGGTACATAGGAAAAGCCTTTTTTCCTCTTGCAAATGGCCCGATTCTGCCAATCAGGCTGTCTGCAACCATAAAAAAGAAACATACAAGTGGCCCTTTGTTATTTTAATGCCCGAAGCATCTGTTTTATAGTTGAGAAGTGCAAATGATTTTATATCTCGCTTATATTCACTTTAAATATCTGGGGCCAGTATATGGAAGTGCCCCGGGTGCGCAACAGGTGTTTGCACATGCTTTACGCGCCCGGTGCACTTTGGTATTACAGAAGGGGCCGCAGATGCTTGTGCATCCCCTTCTGTAATACCGATAGCGCTAGCGCACATAAAGTGCCAGCGCTATCTTCAGAGGGCGTTCCCTCATTGGCGTGGCTCCATGCAAATGAGGGAATCTCTTTGCATCTCCGCCAGCACAGTATTATTGATGCGGGCGCAGAGGCAAAGAAGCTGTCAGGAGGCATACATAAAAGGTGGTGCACTGTCAGTGCGACACCTCGTGACAGTCCTCTACAGGGAGTGAAGGGGGTCCCATGGACCCCCTAGATATCCCTTTGCAGGCAGGGGCAATCACTCACTGCACCCCCTGCAAGGGGATCTCTAACACCCCTTAAAAGTGCAGGCGGATTGCCGCCTGCACTGTGAAACACGGACCGCCTTTAAAGCAGCCACTCCGTTTTTCACATGAATGCGCTGCTCCCAGGGCAGCTGGAGTTCGCAACTGCCCTGATGGGAGTGCATTCCATGCAATAGGGCGCACATTCCCTGTTTGAGCCTGGTGCACCTGTTTTAAGGTGCTCTGGGAGCAAACAAAGAAAGTGCGCCCTTTACATAATAGGGCCCCTGATGTATTTTTTATATTCCCATTTCGAAGTTTTGTGTATATTGGTATTTTATAATCATATTTTGATCGAATAAACTACTATACAACTACTATACTAAACTTTATTAAGTCAACTGTAAGTACGCCACTTGCTGTTTGGATGATGTGGGCATGAGACTGCTGTTGCAACACGCAGAATGCATTTCATGGTTACAATAAGTGTGTAATCCGATATTGGAAGAAAGTGGTATGCTTGCTTTGGTAGTCTGTAGAGTGCAGTGCTCTGCAACCAGTACCTTAGCAACCGGATTCGCTCGCGTGCTAGACTTCTTGTTTTACCCTGATCTCCGCGGTGACGCGCAGAGCATCAAGTAATGGTTATATCAAGACATCTCAGGCTGTATGTGGCACCATTTTCACTGATGTTTTGAAGCATTATCTCTATGTGTACACATATTGATAGCATTCGTTTAAGCCCCGTGACTCTAATTGTAGTGCTTACGGATTGTGTTGTACCTGCTGCTCAGCCAGTGTGAATGTGGTATGGAATGTTGGTATGGATGATGCTTTGGAATGTTGGGTGAGTGGAGACTGTCAGTTGGGAGAATGGGCTGAGCGGCAGGAAGGCTGCTCCTGGTGGGGCTCTCTGTATCTTTAATCTTGAACTTACTATCATAATAAATACCATCTAAGTTTACCTGGAACTGGATCCTCCGTTTATTTACAACATTTTGGCGACGAATTGAAAGAAAAGAACCTGTGTGCAACATGGAAGAAAAGGTATTTTGAAGCTAATAAGAACTGGTTACAGAAGATTGCGAACAAAAAGAAGTAACTCGGAAAGATAAGAGTAACGTGAACAGCAAGCTGGCAGCCCAGAGCCCCACCAGTGACCACAAGATCGGTCGGCCCCAACGCGGGCGTGCCAGTTCCTGTCTGCTGTAATCTGTGAGAGGTGTCCGTCTGCTGTTGTCCTGGGAGAGTGTCTCCATCAATAGGAGTTCCCCGGACATGCGTCAAATCTTACAGCTAACAACTCAGAGCTTCAAGATATGTGTAATATTACTTCGGGATCAACAGGAGCTCCACAGAGCAGCAGCCTGTTTGAGGTGTGTCTTGTCCCAGAGCCTCTGTGTGGAAGTGTCACATCCTAGTTGTTTTTACATCTACAAGTCCCTGTGACAGTCGTGTAAGAGGAGCACCGGCCGTTTTTGTTAGACCATGGGTGCCGAAAGGAGGAGCGTCTAGTGGCAGATGAAAGTCAACTGGCAAGAGAAGTCCTCGCTTTCCTTCGTTTTTGGTCTGAGGAGCCTCTTTGTTCATGCTTTGAGGTGGTGCATCGAGGAAGCGACTCGGAGTCTGCCTGACTGTGGTGCGCCCAGTGTCCATGCGTGTGGAGCAACGTGTGTCAGCAACAACGAGGAGGGGCAATGAGGAGGAGGAGTTCTCTGATCTGGCTTGTTTTCCAGGACTGGCTGAGTGTTTTAAAGTAAGGTATGGGTAAGCTTTACTGTCTGAACTTTTTACCGCTGCACTTTAAAAAAAAAAAATCAACGGTTGTAATCCGCTGACTTACCTTCTTTCAACCGCCGTCCCTGGTGCCAGCGCGAGCCCGGCTTTCAGCTTGCACAGCGCCCTGCTGCTGCTGCTTTCACGCAGTGCTGCACAGACGTGCCGGAAGCCACCCGGTTCTACGTTGTGCTGCGTGCCGCCATTTTCTTCTACCTTACTTCTCTTGGGAACTCTATGCCGAGGAAGTTTTATGTCTGCTGTCGGCAGTTGAGCGTAACCGTCTTCTCATCATTTGGATATATGGTGAGCTGTAAAGCCTTCTGGTGTGCAACTTGGCGACACAACGCTTAACTTTTCGTGTGTTCTTCCTGCGCTGACTTTGCCAGAAAGCGCATCCGTGTTGATCCACTAATTTGGCTGATCTTGGAATTCTGCCTACGCCGACTGGGACACTTCTAAACTAGTGTCGTTATTGTTCATTGAAGGGTGTCTTTCACCATCAAAGTGTTTATTTTATTTTTTTAAAACAGTGTGAGGGGGTGTCATTTAGGCATACAGCCTCTCAGTGTTTCTCGTGTGTGGGTGGTGGAGGAACTTTTACTGTTGGCATGGCCTTTATGTTATTCACTTTGCATGTGTGTGAGTAGGCCCTTTGTTGCGGAGTCTCTTTTCCTACCACTATCTTTTGTGATTGTGGGGTGACATTGGTGTTACCTGTGTGGGCAATGTTTGGACTCGACCCCTTGTGGTTGTTGTGGGAATCTCACTGTTGGGGTGTGTATGTGAGAAGGCTCTGGTGCCTCTCTGGCCTACCACTATCTGTTGTGATTGTGGGGTGACATTGGTGTGTTACCTGCGTGGGCAATGTTTGTACTTGACCCCTTGTGGTTGTTGTGGGAGTGTGTCCCACTGTTGGGGGTGTGTATGTGAGAAGGCTCTGGTGCCTCTCTGGCCTACCACTATCTTTTGTGATTGTGGGGTGACATTGGTGTTACCTGTGTGGGCAATGTTTGGACTCGACCCCTTGTGGTTGTTGTGGGAATGTGTCTCACTGTTGGGGTGTGTATGTGAGAAGGCTCTGGTGCCTCTCTGGCCTACCACTATCTGTTGTGATTGTTGGGTGACATTGGTGTGTTACCTGTGTGGGCAATGTTTGTACTTGACCCCGTGTGGTTGTTGTGGGAGTGTGTCCCACTATTGGGGGTGTGTATGTGAGAAGGCTCTGGTGCCTCTCTGGCCTACCACTATCTTTTGTGATTGTGGGGTGACATTGGTGTTACCTCTGTGGGCAATGTTTGGACTCGACCCCTTGTGGTTGTTGTGGGAATGTGTCTCACTGTTGGGGTGTGTATGTGAGAAGGCTCTGGTGCCTCTCTGGCCTACCACTATCTGTTGTGATTGTGGGGTGACATTGGTGTGTTACCTGTGTGGGCAATGTTTGTACTTGACCCCGTGTGGTTGTTGTGGGAGTGTGTCCCACTGTTGGGGGTGTGTATGTGAGAAGGCTCTGGTGCCTCTCTGGCCTACCACTATCTTTTGTGATTGTGGGGTGACATTGGTGTGTTACCTCTGTGGGCAATGTTTGAACTTGACCTCTTGTGGTTGTTGTGGGAGTGTGTCTCACTGTTGGGCATGTGTATTTGAGAGGACTCTATGTTTTGGAGCCTCTCTGGCCCACCACTTTTTTGTGGTTGTGGGTTGGCTTAGGCTTGTCTCACTTGTGGGTCTTGGTTGGAGTTGACTATGTTTTTAGTTACTCGTGTCTGCCACTTGTGTGTGGTTGGTTGGTGGAGTTCTCTTCACCCGTAACTTGGCGTTTCTGCTGAGTTTGTCCTCCCTTTCCTTCCTCTCTTTAAGACCTGGCGTTTTGGTCCTGGTTGAGCTTGTGTGCCCTGTGGCGTGTTTTCTTTTGCACCTTTGTGGTTTGCTCCCCTGGTGTTCACGTTCATTTTCGGCCTGGCCAGCTGATTTGTTGGTGTCTCGGGGGTTGGTTGGTTGCGAGTGGTGTAGGAGTGTGTGGCTTGTTTGGTTTGGTGGAGAAAGGGAGTGGATGTGTGTATAGGTTGTCTTTCTGCTGTTTGTTTTTAGGTACGTGGGTGGGCATTGAGGTTTTACAGTTGCTGTGCCTTTTGTTAACATTCATGCATATTACCATTTTCACCTCAGCTTCCTTGCTTTATTTTGGATGTTAACTTGTAACCCATAGTACTGTGTTTTCCTTACTTTTCATTCCTTTCTGGTTTGCCCTCAACCTTTCTCAGGTCTAAGCAATGGTACCTTTCAGATTTTCGTAAATATTACTTTCTTTGTGATGTGCTTTTCACTTGTATCATTGCATTGTGTTTTGTTTAATATGAGGAAAGGAGAAGTGTTGTACCTGCTGCTCAGCCAGTGTGAATGTGGTATGGAATGTTGGTATGGATGATGCTTTGGAATGTTGGGTGAGTGGAGACTGTCAGTTTGGAGAATGGGCTGAGCGGCAGGAAGGCTGCTCCTGGTGGGGCTCTCTGTATCTTTAATCTTGAACTTACTATCATAATAAATACCATCTAAGTTTACCTGGAACTGGATCCTCCGTTTATTTACAACAGATTGCTATTTTGTTTAGGGTATTTCTGTATTTTAGCTTTGTAATTAAATCCTAATAATTGACTTAAACCAGTATGTAACATTGTGTGTCCTCCATAATGTCATCAGCCCAAAATGCTATGCAACCTCCGCCTTTTCTGTAAAACCAAGAAAAACCTCCACTCACATCGAGAAATGGCTCAAGAGTTTTGAAAACTATTTAGTAGCAATTAATGTAAAAAAGGTGATGCAGAGAAAACAAAATGTTTTATTTAGTATTCTTTGTAATATTGGACAACAGGTCTTTGGCAATCTCCCAGAAATGAATCCATCACAGAATCTGTTCGGGACCTGGAATGAATACGGTTTGGCAATGGTAAAAAAAACAGTACACAGAAGAGTCAAGCATCATCCTTAAGAGGCATATTTTTCAAACAAAAGCAGGTGAGCCATGAAACTGTCGAGTAATTTATTGTTGCTCTAAGCATAATAGCATCTTGCTGTACATTTGAAAAGAAAGTTAACATCTACTTGAGAGACCAATTTGTGTTTAGTTGTTTTCATAGAAAATTCCAGAAAAGCTCTTAAGTTGCCTAACATAACTGACCATTACATGAGACCATTAAATGAGATAATGGACATAATAAAGGACATAGAAAATGTGATGCTATCTTCTAAGGTAGTGGTTCTTAACTTGTGGTCTGCAGACCCTGGATATCCTTGAAACCTACTCAGTGAGTCTGCGTCTGCTTAAAATATTAAATCTTAACATATTAATAAAGTACGTGTACATGAAAGAGCAAAATTGAAAGTTTTAAAAGTCTCAATATGAACGACTTTGGAATTTGAGGCTAAAAATGAATGGGCATATTGACAATCTTTTCACGCAACGCGGCACAGCAAGGGAACTTGCTGCGCTGCGTTGTGTGAAAGGGAGAAAGCAGAAATGCTCCATATTTACAAAGATATGGAGCATTTCTACTCTCTCCTTGTGCTGGTGCACTCTGTGCTACCTAGCACCAATGCAAGCACCCTTGCCAGTTCAGGAAGGGACACCTTTCTGCACAAAGATAATCCTTAGAAGCATATTTCAGAATGCAGCACACTTGGAAAGAGGAAATAACGAGGAGAAATAAAGATATTTCTCCTCGTTCTCCTCATTATGCCTCTGTTGGCTAAGCGCACCAGGTTGACAAGTCTTTGTAAATTTGGGTTTGATCAAGATACACGGGTGGATCCATGGGAGTGCCCATGCTCCAACCATGTAACACCTACCCGACGCAAAGTAATGCAAGGCAGGGCTATGCGCTACCTTGCGTTACTTTTTATTTACTAAACCACGCAAAGCCACACAAAGTGGCTTTCCATGGCTTAGTAAATGTCAAAAATGGTTTTGTGTTGGGGCTGTGCCACAAAAGTTACAGAACCCTTACACAAAATCATACTAAATCTATGCATAAGTTGGTATCCTTAGCTTGATTCGTGGCAGTAGTGCAAGTACAGCAAACAGAATCTAGTTTAGAAAACTGGTGGCCTTAACTGAAGCAGCACTGGTATGCGTGGCCAAAAAGAGAGCATACCTTAGGAGCAAAAAAGATGAAGTGATGTGCAAGAATTTAGCATATTGCTTCATCTTCCATTTCATTTTGAAAAACCTAAACCGTCCCATTAAATTTTAAGTTAAAATGTTTGAATTTTTATGTTTATGAATTAAATAAAATGTTTCAGAATTTGTGTACTTGATTGATGTGTAGTTGTTTCAGTATTGTTTGTATTGTTTGAGGTTCACCAGTAGAAATGTATTAGGTGGGTGTCCCCAGATTCCAGTACTGATTCAGTGGGGGGGAAGGGGGGATCTACAAAAGTCAAAAGGTTTGAACTGCTGTTCTAGAGTTTGAGCTTGAGCTTGAGCAAAAACTATTGTTATGGATTTGAGCACAGTAATAAATTGAAAGATCAAGCTATACCAGTTGGTCATAAAGGGTGTCTGGTCCGCTTGGATGTGCAGGGGGGACTTAAATCCTTGCTTAACCAGCTATGCAGTGAGGGCCTTAGCTAAGCAATCAGTTCCTCACTGTAAGTGTCTGCAGTTACCATAGCCAGCAAGATATCAAGAGAGATATGCCTCTGTGCGGATCTACGCATGTGCCAGTAAAATATTAAAGTGGATTATCATTGATTGTCTGAGATTCCCGAAATTTTAGCAGTAATGGGGAAGGGTAGATACTTTTCATTTATAGACCTGCATTCAGCTTACCCTCAAGTGACATTTCTTGTGAAGTCACATTGTCTGACCACTTTTGTAACACCTTTTAGGCTTACAATTATTTAAGACAGCCATTTGGATTTGCATCCACAGCAAGTTTCTTTCAAAAGTTAATGGATATTTTATTGGTAAATTCCATAACGAGGAAGTTCCAGGACACCATCCTCGTTATGCAAATGACTCAAAAGACCTCAATGCTAGACTGAATTTTGAAGGAAAGGGGTATTATGATTAGCAAAGAGAAATGCAATTTGTTAATGAAATGCAGGGATTATTTAGGGCATTCAATAGCACCTTGTGGCATTAAACCCACATTTAATTTGGTGCAAGTTATTAAGACACACACCAGCCTACAGATAAACATGCATTTTTGGGACTTAGAAAATACTAGGACAGGTATGTTCAAGGGTATGCCATAATTGTGTAGCCACTTAAAGTTATTTTTTAAAAAGGGGTTACAATATCTCTGGACAGAGTTGGCAAATGCAGCTTATAGCCAGGTCAAAGAGCTGATTATTAATGCAACTGTTCTACAACTATCTGAGGCTAAAGAAAAGTGCGTGGTAACAATGGACGCCAATTCCATTGGTTTGTGTGCAATTTGAGTCAGTGGGAACAGACAATAGCTTTCACATTGAAGTCGCTTAAAGAATTGGAATCAAACTACAGCACCATAAAGACTGTGGCATATTCGTGGGCAGTAAAGTGGTTTAGGATGTATTCATAGGGTTACCACTTTGAATTCCACACTGTTCACAAATCTATAATATTCATCATGAATGGCAATGGAATGGGTAAAGCATCTTTGAGGCTGGTTAGATTCATTTTGAAAGTACATGAGTATTATTTTGATATGAAAATGTATGAGTGGTAGAAAATGCAGAGCAGACTGCCTATAAAGGCTTGCCAGAGTTTGTAGGGAATTAAATGATGATGTTTTGGATGATTGCTGCAGTATAGTTTCACAAGATAACTGGAAAAGAAAGTGTGCAGAGGAACCCACATTTTGTTTGAAAAAGAGATACATAATGAGGGGGTGGTTTGGGTGCCCGCAAGATGGCCGCCAGATGATTAAGCTTCCGATCCCCAACCCGAATTTGAGATTACATGACCGATTTGAGGTGGATTTTGACTTTTCCCAAGGGGGCGGCTGGAGGGCTGGTGTTTTGGGCAGTGAGTGTTTGCCGGTGCTTTGAGCCCATCCCGTCATATTTCTTGCCCCCTGGCTCTTTGACCAGAGCGAGCTATGGCTGGCATTTCCAACCATTTTACCGCTGACAGGAATTTCAGTGTATCACTTGCTCATTGTCGCCATCGCTCCTTCATTTCAGTGAATTTTCTTCATACTCCAACAATGGCCATACTTCCACGCTGTGCAGATTTTTAACTTCTGGATGTTATAACGTCTTGAATTTACTTAACTTTCACCCTGCCATTGGCTTTATAGGTGTGCTCTTCATTAATTCAACTCTGTCCTAATTTCTCCACTACAATGGCTCCCGCTCCCGTAGTCTCTGTGTGAAAAAAACAGGAGTAGACAGAGAATCCTTTCCTATTCTACTAATACTTTAGCTGCACCCTAATACAACAGCTCTACTATTATCATTATGGCTGAGGGATGTGGTTCCACTCTGAAGAATGTTTCTGTTGCCCCTTTCACACAAGGAGAGTAAAAAGGATTCCCTCTTCTCCGAGGAAATTGCCCCTTCCAATTACCTTGGAAGATCTAATGGAAGAAATTAAAATGCTGAAACCTTTCATTATGGAAACCAATAACACACTCCAATGACTGGAAGATAAATGGTCTTGTCTTGAGTCAAGGGTTTCAGATCTAGAGCTTAAAATTGCAGTGACTCAGAAGGTAGCTTCAAAAGCCCCTGTTATGGCTAAGGAGATTGACTTGCTTAAATGACAAACTGAAGATTTAGATAATCGAAATAGACATAACAATCTCTGCATGTATGGCATACCAGAAGGAGCAGAGGGGGGAGATGTGATCGCCTTTTTACATACTAATCTACCAAAAATTGTTGGTCTGGCTGACAGTGTTACCCTTAAAATAAAAGAGCACATCATCTTGGGCCTAAACCCTCCAGCTCAAGTTAAGCTTCTGAACCCTGAGGAATTATTGTCCTCTTCCTCCAGTATACAGATTTAATGCAAGTTCTTTCAGCCTCCAAGCAAAGGAAACACATTATTTGGTCAGGGCAAAAGATCTTCTTTGTGCAAGATGTTTCCCGAGTCACAGCTGCTAGATTTTAGGAATTTCTGGACATGTGCCCTCCACTGCGCGCCATGAAGTCAAGAATTGACCTAATACATCCCGGTTACTTTCAAAATCACCTACAAAGTTAAGACTACTTCCTCCGAGTCTCCAGCTCAACTTAGAGAATTCATTCATCTTCACAAAAGAGAAGATATGGATAACAGTTGCACTTGAACGTCCTTCTGTACACCATTTACAATGTTTGCAATTCATGTTTTACTTTGGACTGACATTATTGCATTAATGACTCTCCTCTCTTATTAACGAGTTTTTCACCTCTCACCCCCAGGTCCCTTGTCTTGTTGCTCTCAATGTCCATGATTGTGTTCACAGTTCAGCTGTTGTTTAGTTCCTCCTCACCTTAATATTTATCCCACTTCTCCCTTTGTGAATAGGTAAGTCCTCTTCTCCTTACCTATGCAAGTTTCCCATTGTTTTACTCAGCTTGAATCTTTATTTCCCTGTGACTGTCCAGTCCTTATCTTCAGTAATTTTCTTTCCTCATTCTCTATATTGGACCAGGTGTTCTGGCTGGCTCATCCTCTATGGTGCTTCTCAGCGCTCCATATTCAATTTTTTCTGCCTCTCAAATTTTCCTTCTTTGGTTCAGTTCTTTCCGACTCTTCACCATACTCCTCCTCTTTTGTTTCCTTCCTACCTTTTCTATTAAGCATGACTCCCTTGTTTCATTACACCAGATTTGCTTGTATACAGTTATCTTGCAATGATTTCACATTTGAGGAGGTTATTGTCTTACATCATTTTTACCAAAGTTCTCATAAACAGAATTAGAATTGTCTCTTGGAATGTCAACGAAGATTACTCGCTCATCTTTCTAAACTCACTTGCTATGTTGCATTCGTATAAGAAACTCATCTTTATGAAAAAGACATTCAATCCCTAAAGAAACGTTCATTTGGTTCTGCTCATTGTTCTTCTGCTGTCCACCATAAACATGGTCTGATTATTTTATTTCACAAACTTTTATCTGTTAATGTTTTAAAGCAAGAAACTGATGTTGATGAAAGATCACTGTACTTAGACACAACAAACAATGAGAACCCATGCTCCTTTTTCAATGTCTATGGTCCTAATGGAGTTGACGCACACTACTAGGAGTCACTCTCAACAAAACTAATGTCATTTATAAATGTAAATCTTGTTTTGGGCGGTGATTGTAACCAATTGTTAGATCCCATATTAAATGGAAACTCTGCTTTTAAATACATCCCTATTAACATGCAAAAGGCTTTTTCAACAAACAGTTTTCCATAGAGAGTTAGTCGATGCATGGCGTATTTACAATGCTGATCTTCTAGAATATTCTTTCTATTCTCCTACTGACCATTCCTCTTCCAGAATTGTATACATAATTTTAGATAAAATTTCACACAAAATTCTATTTACACCAAACTAGGTGCTATCCTGATCTAGGATCATGCCCCAGTGATAATTGACCAGGAGTTTACCCACTCCCCCAATCGTACAAGTAGATGGCATTTTAATAATGGTTTACTATAGGATCAAAAGTTAATCATGATATTTGATCAATTCATTGCTGATTTTTTAAAATTAACATTACTCCTGATGCCAAGTTCCACTATGTTTGGGATTCTTTCAAGGCAACAGCACAAGCATTACGTTATTTATTATGTATCGCAAACGAAAATGGTGGCTGTCAAGGAATCCTCCACTCTCCTGCAACAAATTAAGAAACTGGAGCAATAATATTATTACTCTTCTGATAAAGATGCTTTGGAACAACTTATTCAGGCCAAACTTAGATTTAATAAACATCCATTAATAACGCCTGCAGTGCTCTTTTAAAAATTAACACTAAGTACTATGGCAGATCCAATAAGGCAGATAGGTTGTGAGCTATATATGTAAAAGTCAAAAAACAAAAATCCAAAATGGAGGTCATCTACGATGCCATGGGTAATACATTTTTTTAAAGCTCAGGAGATTATGAATTGTTTTGCTAAATTTTACTCCAGGTTATACACATAAGACTCACCATCCTCCCTTGATTACATAGATTCTTTTTTTCATAAAATTCTGAAATTACACATTGCACAGGTTGACTTTCATCAGTTGGACACAGATATCTCTTGTGCCAAGATTCTTACGGCTACCTCTAAACTTCAGAAAGACAAGGCACCTTGCCCTGACAGTTCAACTGCCAAATTCTATTCAAAATTTTCCAAATCTCTGGTACTCAAGCATTCATTACTAATTCAACACCTTCTTGCCGCTGATTATATGGTTGGCTTCTCTTTGGAGGTAATGATGTGTTTAATCTCAAAAATGGAAAAGATTTGGCAGCATGTAAAAACTATAGATGAATCTCTCTCATTAACATGGACTGCAAAAATTTTGCTTAGATTTTGCCGCTTCGTGCTAACAAATTAATTCCTTCCCTGGTCGGTATCAAACAATCAGGTTTTTAAAAATGCCAAAACATAACAGATCATTTTCGAACTTTCCAAAACATTTTTTGCGGTGCTTTTAGATGTAAGACCCCATTAGCGGCGGTTACTCTAGATGCCGAAAAAGGTTTTGATCATGTGAACTGGGAGTTCATGTTCAAAGCCCTTAAAGGGCATGTTTTTGGAGCTAAATTTTTGCAGTATGTCAAAGTTCTTTCCAACCCTTCCACATCGGTTTTCACTAACAACTTTCAGTCCCATTATTTACCCCTTACATGTGACATACAACAGGGTTGCTCCTTATCACCACTACTCCTAATACTATCACTGAAACCTTTCTTGGAAACTATACGTAGATCTCATATGTTTTCCGGTTACAAACATAGACAGTTAGATATCAAATGTACTGCTTATGCAGATGATATTTTACTATATGTATCTAACCCTCAAACCTTAGTCCCTGTGTTTTGTCAACTCCTATCTCACTACTCTTCAGTCTCTGGCTATAAACTAAACATAGATAAATCTTGTCTGTAAACAAATTTGCCTCAAAATTATGTTCAAGGAAACAGGTTTTCTGCGGAATCCCTCCAAGATCAAATGCTTAGGCATTATTTACACTTACTTCATCAGAGATACACCTAAGGCTTATACGGGAGCCTTAAAACATGTGATTTCCACAGTTTCCACCATATTTCCACTGCACACCATATCACATAATTCCACTCCATAAATCCACTCCACACCACACAATTCCATGACACACAATTTCACAGCTAACAATTCCAAACCAACCCACATAATTCCACTACACACCACATACATACACTCCATAACACATGAGTAAAATGCATTTTCATTTAAACTGCCAATAGCTTTAACTCAAGCAAATGCAATACTTATTTCATTTCCAAAGCTTGTTTAATAGGGTCGTTCAGTTGTACATGATTTCTTCTTGGTTATATATAAGTAACAAAAATGCTTACAAAACTTTTTTATTATAACTTTTTAACATGGTGCACAGCAGCCACACTGCTCTACAACATGGCTTAAAGACGTTGGCAAAGCCAATAGCTCTGGCTAAACAGTTATAAGATCCCAAAGGTGAGACCTATTGGCTCTGCCTACGCTTGTTTCCTTTTAATAGGGAGGAAGGCAAAGACAAGTTGTCTGATATGCACACAGGGTTTTATTCTAAGATATTGAATGAGACGAAGATGAGACTTGCTGGAAATCAGGCATCCCTCAAGATTTATATATTTTGAAGCAAAAGGGCTAAGAAAATTACTTTGAATGTTGGTGACTGTCTTAATATTAAGAAACTCATAGGAGTGAACAAGTTTACTATGCATGTCAGGGTTATTAGAGTAACTTACAATTCTGTGCTTGAAGGAAGGGGTTGATGAAGAAGGAGAAGTATGATACTGCATGATCAGGCTCAGAACATGATGAAAGCTGTAGAAGTCACTAATTTAGGAGACTTTGATTGGTTCCGTTGTGCACATGAGAAAGTTGATGGTAAGCCAGAGTGCACTGCATTTGCTTCAACACAGTTAAGTTCAAATTATAGCATGTTGGGTGAGAGAATGCACATGAATGCAGAGAGCAAGGCAGAGGATTGTGTACGTATGAAGGATGTGTTGCAGGAAGATGCGGTGTCTGCGAACTCAGATGTGGCAGCCAGTCAGGGTGATGAGGCAGCTGAGGTTGTAGGTAGGGATGGTGCTGGTGAACTTTCCAGCTGAAACATAAAAGCTTAAGTTTAAGGCTGAGTTTTCATTTTGTTTTTTGTAAGGGTAAAATATGTCATATTCTTACTTTGGTTGGCACTTGTGTATATTCATTCATTCTTTGTTGCATTCTTGGGAAATCCACATTTTCTTGTATTATGGAATATTGCTATTTAACTATCTGGAATGTTTTCTTTTTCCATGTTGATGACGCATGTACTTGGAGTTCTTGTATATTTAAGATGTTCTTTTACAGTTGAGTACATGTTTTCTCTTAATAAACAATTGTTTTATATATTTTTACATTCTGTTCATTGTAAAGGTAGCCTTCTTTTATTTGATTTTCAGTGTCATTATTTTTTCTACAGCTAGCTGTATTTTCTTCAGTATGCAGCGGCGGTCGGCATGGATAGTGGCTCCTGGGATTTGGCTCTGCAGTTTCAGTAAAGGAAATTTCTTTTATGATTTTTAAGAAATAGTGTTAGGACTGGTGAATTGAAAGTAAGCGTAGTTTTTTTTAGTTTGTTTAGTTACAGTGGTTTGGTAAGATGGGTTTAGAAAATTATCATGGTTAGTTTAGTAAGTGCTTTAGGAACTATTGTTTTGTGTATTGAGGTTTTGCATTCTAGATAGTCCCTTGGAAATAGTGTGACTCATTTACAAGCTCCTTGCGCCAGTCGGTAAGTCACTTTTTCCTATATTAAAAGTGACACACCGGCAGCATTAAGGGGCTTGTAAATAAGCTCCATTATCTGTAGGACTATTAAGGATATTGTGGTTTTCGTTACTGGAATTGTTTGTTTTGTGAATGGGGATGTATATTCTGTATTTTTAGAAGTAATATCGGCTACTTAAGAGAAGATATTTTGATCCAGGTTGGGCTTATCTATGGCATAGTTCTTGGTAACTAAGTTCTATTTTTAAGAGTTCTAATAATTGGTATTAGGTAGAGTGGTTCCTTCCAAGAGGGTATCCGGTGGTCTTTCTCTTATGTCTCCAATAGGAAGCTGGGAGGATTCTAAAAAGTTGACATAATACATTACTCTGTTGGGCGTTGCCCTCACCATATCAGCTACAATATTGCTGCCTAGTACTGTCCTAGGAACTAAAAGTACAAACTTATATAGTGTTGTAATGGGTTAATATGATGTCAGTGAATACCATGGTATTTGCAGGCCCAGCAACGGCAATATCAATAATTGCAATGTCAACGTATGCCATAGCATGTGCCCGCATAACAATGTCAATACCCATAAATACAATGTCAATGTATGCCATTATCTATGTCTGCACAACGGTGTTGATACCGACAGCAACTATGTCAATGTATGCCATAATCCATGCACGAATGACAATGACGTTACCAGTAGAAACAATGTTAATGTATGCTATGACCTGGGTATGTATAACTTTGTCAGTATCAGTAAAGACAATGTCAATGTATGCTATGACAACTGTACGCACAATGTTGAGAATGTCAATAAAAGCAATACCAGTGACTGCCATATTCTTTTCAGGAATTCCAATGGACTCATATCATTGCTGTCGGATTCACAAATGGTGACTTCTCCATCAACCCCGAGTCAGAGATACGCTATCAGGCAGGTCTTGCGACTCACACCCCCGCCTATCGAATGGCAGGTCACAGATGGGGTCTCCCTTAAACCAAAGAAAATAGCGCGCCCAGGGAAAACCCTAATTGATCCCACAGATAGTTGCACCACAAACAGGTCTGAGGAAACTGGCCCCAATAAAACACGTTTGGCCAAAGTGTTGCGTACCCCCATAAAAACCACAAAGCTAGATACCACATGTAGATAGGAACACTCAGCCAATCAGGACACGACATGCACACCAAACGTAGAGATCACAGGCTCCTCATGCAGGACATCTGGACACATACACACTGGCCCACATTATCTCTTCCCGAGGTCGAGAGCCATCTGCGTCCTTATCAGGTACCCAAACTTGTTAATTTATGACTGAGAAGCTTTTTCAAGAATGAAGAAATTGTTTTATTGTACCTCACATGATGTATATAATGTCAGCCAAAACTTTGCACGCCGAATGACTTTCCTCAGACATATTCTGTCAAGTCTCTCCCGACCATTGCGTTTAATTAAACCAGCTTGTTCCTGTTTTGCCAAGCGCCTCTTGTTTTTTCATTTCTTTAAGTTACATTCATATCCGAGCAACAATAATATGGCATGGATTCAGTGTATTTAACAAAGGAGGGACAGGGAGCGGAGTTTAGAGGTCCTGCACACAGGCTCCGGAGGAAGCTCAAGTCTAAAGGGAGTGTGCAGTTCCTGTCTGGACGTGGGGGAAAGACAGGTCTTTCTTCATGATGCCCTCACACACCCCGAGAGTTGTCATGCTTCAACATTGGGCATTTGCCCCTCGTCAGGCCGGCGCTGCAATGCCTGACGGGCTCCCGGAATCGGGGCTCTTTTTTGGGGATCTTTTGAAGAAGCTGTTAGGTGCGTGCGGGTGTGGGGGATGGGTAGTGCACGGGGGGGTGAAATAGGTAAAATAGGTCTGGAACAGTCCTACTAAGATCAAATTTTAATGTATTAGGTAGCTCTAGCCTGGTTAAAAACTGTGCTTGTGCCCCTATGTGGGAATAATGTTCCTCAAGGGCTATCAAAGTGTGGATGGTCAACATGTTTCGTGCCCAGTCTGCCCCTAACGGGTCAAATGGCACTTCATCAGGACCAAGAAAGCTGAGTGTGAAAAGTGCACTACCGTCTGGTATTGAGATTCTGTGACATAAATTACCAGATGCGGAAGGAGTTCCCTAGTAGACTTGTACTGGGGAGTACTGTAGACCTGTGGGAGAAGGGGAGAAGAAGGGGAGGTACAACCAAGAAAAAATAAAAATAATAATAAAACCAATGAAAGTCAAAGCATAAGCCAACAGTGTGACAACATGGTTATGTAAAAACGGTAAATTGTACTGGCAAACAACCTGGCAATTACATAATTACACGTTAGTTGGCTGTGGTTCAAGCATCGCCAGTGCATAAACTCATGTGCCTGGCAAGTGATGAATAAATTTAAACGAATGAGCACAAGGTTGCGTGAGCATTCATAATCGAACGAATTGAAGGAGATCTGGTGGGTGTCTCCTAGTTGCAGTGCGGTAAAATTTGCGGTTAAAAGTGCGTGGAACATCGGATGCCAATGGATCCCCAACTGTGGTACAGCACTAGGTGGGGGATGTGCGTAGCCAGGCGAAAACATTGTCGTGACATTCGGATGCGATAAATGAGGTCCGAAATATTTCGCAATGGCGGGTAGATGACATGAGCTAATCAAGGTTATGGGGGAAATTGCCGAACAATTGATGCCAAACAATTGATGGACATAATGGACAGGGGCGCTTATGTTAGACAAATGTGCGCGGTATTAGCCGAGCGTGATCTGGACTGCCAGCGCGGGGCAATCGTGTTTAGCTGATGTTGGTAAGACAAAAGCCGAATTGGCATAGGCAGCAAGCAGCAAAGTACGTAACAACCACCAAGCTTCTTGATCACACATACAAACACACAGTGGTGGCAAACTCACCCCTAGTTACATAGTCTAAGGCTGACGGGGATAACCAGAGCACGTCGTTGCTCCGGTTGCTGAAAAGAACAAACAGTGGATTCAGACATCGGTAACGTGGCAGATGCCTACCGGTCATGCTGGACTTACGAGCGCAGCGTATACTCACAGGTGTAGGCAGTCAACTAACAATCGTCCTACCCTTGCTCCGGGCCCCATGAGGACAACTTCCGGTTCTCTGCTATTTATAGTAGGGTCTAGATTGTATGGAAGCGCAGCGGCCATCTTGGAAGGGGGTTGTTTAAAAACTTTATTGAGAGGACAACCACTAGTGTGTACAACTAAGGAATAGGATACACCTGTGAGTATACGCTGCGCTCGTAAGTCCAGCATGACCGGTAGGCATCTGCCACGTTACCGATGTCTGAATCCACTGTTTGTTCTTTTCAGCAACCGGAGCAACGACGTGCTCTGGTTATCCCCGTCAGCCTTAGACTATGTAACTAGGGGTGAGTTTGCCACCACTGTGTGTTTGTCTGTGTGATCAAGAAGCTTGGTGGTTGTTACGTACTTTGCTGCTTGCTGCCTATGCCAATTCGGCTTTTGTCTTACCAACATCAGCTAAACACGATTGCCCCGCGCTGGCAGTCCAGATCACGCTCAGCTAATACCGCGCACATTTGTCTAACATAAGCACCCCTGTCCATTATGTCCATCAATTGTTTGGCATCAATTGTTCGGCAATTTCCCGCATAACCTTGATTAGCTCATGTCATCGACCCGCCATTGCGAAATATTTCGGACCTCATTTATCGCATCCGAATGTCACGACAATGTTTTCACCTGGCTACGCACGTCCCCCACCTAGTGCTGTTCCACAGTTGGGGATCCATTGGCATCCGATGTTCCACGCACTTTTAACCGCAAATTTTACCGCACTGCAACCAGGAGACACCCACCAGATCTCCTTCAATTCGTTCGAGTATGAATGCTCACGTAACCTTGCACTCATTCGTTAAAATTTATTCATCACTTGCCAGGCACATGAGTTTATGCACTGGCGATGCTTGAACCACAGCCAACTAACGTGTAATTATGTAATTGACAGGTTGTTTGTCAATACAATTTACCGTTTTTACATAACCATGTTGCCACACTGTTGGCTTATGCTTTGACTTTCATTGGTTTTATTATTATTTTTATTTTTCCTTGGTTGTACCTCCCTTCTTCTCCCCTTCTCCCACAGGTCTACAGTACTCCCCAGTACAAGTCTACTAGGGAACTCCTAACGCATCTGGTAATTTATGTCACAGAATCTCAATACCAGACGGTAGTGCACTTTTCACACTCAGCTTCTCGGTCCTGATGAAGTGCCATTTGACCCGTTAGGGGCAGACTGGGCACGAAACATGTTGACCATCCACACTTTGATAGCCCTTTAGGAACATTATTCCCACATAGGGGCACACGCACAGTTTTTAACCAGGCTAGAGCTACCTAATACATTAAAATTTGATCTTAGTAGGACTGCTCCAGACCTATTTTACTTATTTCACCCCCCCGTGCACTACCCAGCCCCCACACCCACACGCACCTAACGGCTTCTTCAAAAGATCCCCGATAAAGAGCCTCGATTCCGGGAGCCCGTCAGGCATTGCAGCGCCGGCCTGACGAGGGGCAAACGCCCAATGATGAAGCATGACACCTCTCGGGGTGTGTGAGGGCATCATGAAGAAAGACCTGTCTTTCCCCCACGTCCAGACAGGAACTGCACACTCCCTTTAGACACGGATTCAGTGTACTCAGAATACCCTGAAAAGTCATCTAATATTGAGTTTGTCAAAGCAAACTGTTCTTTGGGCCCGATTCACAGAACTAACTTAAGACAAAATCCTAAACTTACTACCATTTTGGTATTCACAGAAGGCACTTACTCATTTTGGTATTCACAGAAGGCACTTACTCATTGATGAGTAAGTGCCTTCTGTGAATACCAAAATGAGTAACTTACTCATTTTGAGTAACTTACTCATTTTGGTATTCACAGAAGGCACTTACTCATTGATAAGTAAGTGCCTTCTGTGAATACCAAAATGAGTAAGTGCCTCCTGTGAATACCAAAATGAGTAAGTGCCTTCTGTGAATACCAAAATGAGTAAGTGCCTTCTGTGAATAACAAAATGGTAGTAGGTTTAGGATTTTGTCTTAAGTTAGTTCTGTGAATCGGGCCCTGTGTTTACATATTGAGATGTCAATTCAGATATCACACATTTCTCTAAAGCAGCATTTGAATGAGAAATGTAAGGCCACGAACTTCAAATATCTATAAACTGTTATGGATCGCCAAATGCAATGCAGTGCGCGCTACGAAATTCGTTTTATTTAATTATTTGCTAACTTACCTCGGTTCGGCCGGATTCCGGTCTTTACTACCCCCCACCCTGCCCCTCCCCCGCCCCACGTCACCGCCCGGCAGAACTCCCTCTAGGAGCCGCGACTGCCCTTTTTCTTGGTTTGACGACTTGAAAGTGGAGCACGGGCACTGGACCATAATCAGCTCCTGGTCCCCATTCTTCTTCCTTGATACAGACAGACTTCAGTATCATAAGGCCATCAGGAGTTCTGTTTGTCTTCCATTTTCTTTCTTGTCTGTGGATTGAGTTAATTGTCTTTAACGTCTTTAGAGTATCAGGGTCCTGAAGGCTTTCACTCGCACTTGCGTGTTTTCATTGGAGTATAGATATTTACATTTTATTTTAAAAAGCATTAAAGTTGGTTAGAATGGTGCTGGTGTCGTACATGGACTCGGCTGGGTGACAGTTAAGTGTATGCATTAGGTTGTCGATAGAGAAGTCTGTGAAGGTTCTAAAGGTTTGGTCTTCTCTTTTGGGTTGACCTTGGATTGTTAGTAGAATGCGGCACAGGGAGGCAGGGATGGTGAGATATTCTGTCCAGTCTAAGATTATGGATGGTTGGCACTGTTTTGTTGGTGATTTTGAAAAGATGAACTTTAGGATGTGGCTTTTGGGATCAGTTGACTGGGTGATGTGTTATGTCATGTTGAATGTGTCAATGAGGTTGAGGAGGAATTTGTTTTAGATTGTATTGTTTCGGAGTGTTAGAAATTGGGTCTCTAGTTGTCCAAATAGGGTCCACAATCCTACTCAGGGTAAGCTAGATACACACTAAAAGATAACTACACTCACCCTCTGGTAGCATGGCACAGAGTAGTCAGGCTTATCTAAAGAGGCGATGTGTAAATTGTTTGTGCAACACACCCACACAGTACCACAATGAAAACACCATAGAAATCCTCCACGCAGGATTAGGAAAATAGAGAACCGCAAAAATCCAATAAGTAGAACCCGAGCTATAGACAAAAAATAGTGCTTAGATGTCAATAGCGCTAAGGGGTTAAATACAAAGTTCATGCCGATGCAATGGTGGGCAGGCCGGCTACAAGACTTAGACAGGTCTTGCTGACTAAGTACCTTGGATGGAGCACGTGTCGAAGTCGAAATCGAAGACTCGCTGTGAGGAGTCGACGAGGTGCTGTGCCATTGTCAATCCTGTGTATGAAGGAGATGCTTCGGAGCTAATGCGCACAGTCGAGAAAGGCTTTGGCATCAAACCCTTTTATGATGCAGGTGCTGTGTCGATGTCGAGCCACACTGTCCATCAGAGTCAAGCAGCACAGTTCGTCGAGGCGATGTCATTGATCGGCCTCTGCGTCGGTGTCGAAGGGCAATGTGTCGGTTTCGATCAGTGCAAAGTCGTCCCTGTGTTGACGTTGATGCTGAAAACAGCTGCATAACCCACTTTAGAGGCCCAGGGCTGGATTGGTACCTCAGACAGGGAGAACTCTCAGATGGCAGAGTCCAGCAGCAGAAGCAGGGTTGTAGGATGTTTTTGATGGCCCAGAGACTTCAGAACAGGGGACAAACCAGCAAGCCCTTGGAGTCACTTCTGGGTTCAAGTGAGATGGGTCCAGTCCTTGTCCTCAGCAGGGCATAGATCAGCAGGCAGTTCAGCAGAGCTGAGAAGCAGTTCCTTCAGAACAGTCAGCCAAGCAGAGTGGTAATCCTTGTAGCACAGCAATCTTTACTCCTGGCAGAGTTCTTCACAGGTCCAGTAGTGTACTGTCTTGGTAGGGTCAGAGCCCCAGTACTTATACCCAAATGTGCCTTTGAAGTGGGGGTTACTTCTAAGCAAGCCCTTGAAGTGCACATGTCCCCTTTCATCCCAGTCCTGTTTGCCAGGCTATCTGTGGGGGGTAATCAGCCCTTTGTGTGGAACACAGGACTCTTCCTATTCAGATGTAAGTGTCAGCGCTCTCTCTCTCTTCCTGCCCAGGAAGAGGTATCCAAATGTAGATTAATGCAGGTGAATGCTCTGTCATACATACCCTTTCTGTGTTTGTGGCTGTCTAGATCGAATGCACAAAGTGTAGCTGTCACCCACACCAGACGTGTATTGGAGACAGGCTGCAACAGGACAGTAAGAGCAGAAAAATGTCCACTTTTCAAAAGTTAAAATGGACAACATGATGGGGTTTAATACACGTAGCCAAACAGAGGTAGTAAATCAAGGTAGTTTTTACATAGGCAAATATAAGCGCAATCCACAATGCAGAGAAGTATGTAGCCTTCCCTGGCAAGTATCAATGCCGTGATGCGATGACGGGAGCCTCCGACCGCTGGACTCACTGTTGCGGTCGGAGGCTCCCATCATCACATCACAACATTGATACTTGCTGATTTCCCGACTGTGGGATTGAGGATTGCTCTCCTTGGGACCTTCCCCATGAAGGCTGCATACTTCTCCGCATTGTGGATTATGCTTATATTTGCCTATGTAAATACTACCTTGAATTACTACCTCTGTTTGGCCATGTGTATTAAACCCCGTCATGTCGTCCATCTGACGCTATGATAAGTGTTGTTAATTATACATACGATGACATGCATTCTTTGCACACCAATAAATGTAATCAGGCATGTATTCTGAAGTCCTGATGATCCTGCATTAATCACGGATCTAAACGAAACCCTCTGACCCTTTAAATGTGTATATGACTTCTGGGTGCAGTAGTGTTCTCCTTGAGGTAAATATGTGACCCCCATTGTGGATACAACTGATGGTCATTTAATGTCTCATGCCTGTTTGTTTTCATGTTTTTAACACCCGTTGAGGTTTACCCCAGTGGGGTTAATCTTCCACACATATATATGTTTGATTAAAAGTGTACTACATTTTTTATTACTCCTGGACATTATTCTTGTCTCTAGAGCATTGTTATCAATTCATTGACTGTAGGGACCTTTGTTCCTGAAAACACTTTCTAAAAGTGGCATTTCTAAAATAGTAATGTTAAATCCAACTTTACCAGTGTAGAGGATTTATTATTACCAGTCTGAAGATATGAAACATGATGCAACTACTCCTTTCTAACCATAAATTACAGCTTTAAAGTGTTTTAAGGAATTCCCAATGCTAGCCTATGAGAGGAGTAGGCCTCACAGTAGTGAAAAATGAATTTAGCTGTTTGTCACCACCAGGACATGTAAAACTTAAAAGTACATGTCCTATCTTGTACTTACACAGCACCCTGCCCTTAGGGATACCTAGGGCCTTCCTTAGGGGTTTACTTATGTGTAATAAAAGGGGAGTTTAAGGGTTGGCAAACTTATTTTAAATGCCATGTCGACGTGGCAGTAAACTGCACACATAGGCCTTGCAATGGCAGGCCTGAGACAGGTTTGAAAGGCTACTTCTGTGGGTGCACAACCAGTGCTGCAGGCCCACAAGTAGCATTTAGATCACAGGCTCTGGGTATATGGCATACCTCTTTACAATGGACCTATAGGTAAACTAAGTATGCCAATCATGTATGCACCAATGTCATCATGTTTAGGGGAGAAGCACATGCACTTTAGCACTAGTTAGCAGTTGTAAAGTGCTCCAATTTCAAAGGCCAACAAAAATATGCATAAAAAGTGGAGGTACGCAGGCAGAAAGTTGGGGGAAGACCACCCTAAGGATGACAGGTCTAACAGGAAGGATGAAGTTACTCAAGAGTGTGGTGTAGGTCTGTTGAATTGATGCTTTGGCAAAGAGATCTGATAATGTATTTCTGAAGTTTTTCTTCAGCACAAGAGACTACTAGAGGAGATGGAAGGTGGTGGTTTGTGTTGCAAATAGTGGACAGTGGCGTCAGCAGCTCCAAGGAAGCAAGTGTCACTTGTTTACCTATGGTGCAGGACCAGGAGGATTTATGGTTGACAGTGTGGTCTCCTGTTGAGCTCACTCTACTCAATGGTTGCTGTAGTCTTTGGGAAGAAAGATCTCTAGGATGTGTGAGGAAGGGAGAGTAAACCATTTTTCTGTGATAAAGAGAGCTTGTACTAGTTGAGGAGCTTTGTGATATCTGGTGCATGGAGCACTGCAGAACGAGCAATAATGAGCATGTGCTGGAATGTTCGTTCTGTAGTTTGACGCTGTGTCGTGCTTAGTGAGATATGTGTGATTGGGTCTATGAGTTGTGAGGATGCTATGTGAGTGTTTGTGTCATCTTAGTCTGGGTGTGACTGCTGGGATTGGCAGTATGAGCTGCTGGATGAGGATCTTACCTTGTAGATTTCAGTGGAACAGGGGTTCTGGCTGAAGTCCCTCCTTGGCCCTAACAGGCCCAAACTGACAATACTCTTGTCTGTGTCCACCCATTGTGAGACGCCCAGTGGTGGGCCACCCTGAGGAGTTCACTGAAGTGAAGGCAGGATTTGATGTCACTGCCTGTGCTGATGGATGATGGAAAATGCAGTGGTGTCACCTCCTGTGAAGATGGATCATTGGAAATGACGTCCTCTTGCCTATCTTGCGTAGATTTTAGTGGGAAACCAGTGATGTCACTTCATGTGCAGATGGATGATGGAAAATGAAGTCCTCTTTACTATTCTCATTCCAATCCAACTACTGTTTTGGATCATATTTAGTTTTGGGGAGTCCTGATTACTATTGCAACTCCAACACAACTACTTCTAAAGGAAGTTTTTTTATTTTGGGGGGAGCAGATTTGCTATTCTCAATGCAACCAAGCTACCATTGGGGAAGAGATTTGATTTTAAGGAGAGAAGATTTACTACCCTAACTCCAAACCAACTACGATAAGAGATGCTTAAATCTATTCTCATTCTAGCTAAACTAACATTGAGAAAAGAGTGTGTATATACTATTTCAAAATAAACCCACACCACCCCCGGTGTGAAAATATTTTTATTTAAGAAAAAAACATTTATGAATCCTTAAAAAACAATTATATTATTTGATATTACCACTTTACTTATAATTTAATTTTCATTTAAAATGTATTAAATAATTTGAATAAAGAGGCCTAAGCACTTGCCTCAATATCATGTGGTTTTGGGCAAATCAATACATTTCCCTTTACTTAAAAAAAGTTTAAAATATGTAAAGTGAGAAATGTATTTGGGTAAATCACACTTGATATAGAGGAGCTTGTAATGTCTCCTTGAAGCTTACCAATACATGTGTAGAAATAAATAACAATTTATAATTTATTATGAGTAAATAAAATGGGTGTTTTGAAACAAATATCTCAGTTAAAACAATTATACTTTATGTAATAAAAACTATGAAAAATTATCCAAAATAATATTAATAAAAGTGTAATTACTATCTTAAATATGTATTAAAAACATTGCTATATTTAAAAAATAATGTTAAATACAATAGTAAAATATTACGTACACACATTTTATATAATATATATTACCAAATGAATCAATGAATACTTTAGTGTATGAATGAATACTTTATTGTTCAGTTAATTAAAACTTACAATATAACGGGAGTTGCTGAAAGGGTTCCTCGTTTTCACATCCTCATTGGAACATGTCCATGGAGCAAGATGGTGCCAGCGAAATTCCCGGCCTCACCGCGGCCCGCTCCACGGATGAACTTGGCCATCAGTAATGCTGCCTAGTTCGAGAATACTGCTGTGCTGGGCTCTGTGTGTGCAGGACAGAAGCCGCCACGGCCGTCTCCCGTGGAAAACGAGCGCTGGCTCTTAGATTTGCAGAGGACAGAGCATCGGCATGCTGACATTTGCCTTGACAGTCCAGTTAGCCTCGGATTGCTTGGTTTACCTCTCAGGCCGGTCCTACGTTTGTCACTGGGCTTTGTCATCTCCATCGCCCACGATCTCGCAGGATTACAAGAAGGCTCCATGCCAGGTCAGGCGGAACATGGCATCCCGGGGAGCTAGGGGGTCAAAAGCCAAGATTGCCGCCAGCAACAGCATGGGATCCTCCACCACTGTGCCCCCACTCCCTGAGCCGGACCTGATGCCCAAAGGTAAATGGGAGGGGGGGCAGCAAAAAGACTGCAAATAAACCTGCAGGGGGGCCCTAAGGAAGGGGAGAGCCTCCAGCCCTCAATTTCAAAAATATTTCCTGTTGCCGGATCGCAGACCAGCGCATCGGCCGGTAAAGGGGAAAAGGCTGCCTTCATTACTGAGGGAGGCAACGTCAATGGGTTAGCAGGGTTATCTGACTCCGGTACTGATAGCCAGGGGCTACATGGAGCTATACAGACTGCCTTGCAACAGTCGGGAAATCCTGGGTTGGACCCTGCACTGGAATCCCATGGGCCAGACTCATTAGTAGTAGACACAGGCCCTATGGCAAATCCCACGATCACTGCTCGGTCGTCGAGGGTTTCTGAGGAGAACAACCTGGCTCCGGCCTGGTCCCTACCCAAGGAAAAGGAGCAAGAGACTTGTGACCTCTTATCCTTGAATCATAATGCTGTCAGTACTCAGTGGTCCCAGGTTGCGGTGTCCCCTGATCCAGCAGGCAAACACTTTTTCTCGGTTTCAGATGGGTCTGATTCCGCGGCAGAAGAAAGTTCTTCTACATCTAGCAATGGCGTCCTCTCCGACGGTAACTGTAGCAACTTCTCGAAAGGAACTGGCACGGTCCAACGACAAAAAAATGCACCTGGCAAGCAACGAGGGAAACGCTCAGAAAAGCCTAGCCAGCTAAAATGGGACTATTCGGGGTCTCAACTTACTTTCCCATAGAACAATGATCCAGACAATATCCCAGGAGTAGGGAGTATCAGAGCTGTGCTGGATCAACCAGAGGAACCCTCACTGACTGCCATACTATCCTCAATCAAACAATTCCAGGAAGAAGCACGCATCGATAATCAACATGCTAAAGGCGCCGCGAAAAAATTACAAGGGTGACCTAGGAAACTAAATAAGACCTGTTCCGACATTGGGGAGCGAGTTACTATGATTGAGGGCCGCACCGAAAGCCTGGAAACTGAAGTCCTTTCCCTGAAAAATCAATGCTCCACCCAAAGCGACTGCATGACGGATGTTATGTGGAAGATGGAGGAGCAGGAGAACAGACAGCACCGAAATAACCTTCGCCTACTAGGGATTCCCGAAGGGGTGGAGGGGGAAGATCCTCGTCGCTACATTGTGAAACTTCTGAAGGGGGCATTCCCGGAGCTCACAGAATGGAACTGGGAGCATGAGGTCCAGCGGGCCCACCGCTTCCCCTTTACAAGGAAAAAACAACACGCCAACGCCAATGAGGGAGCCTTCCTGGTTTTTTTGGGGAACTTCCTACTTAGGCAGATGGTTTTCGAACAGGCCCGACAGAACTCCCAGAAGTGCTTCGAGGGGGTGTCTTTTTTTGCAAAACCTGACTTTTGCCACACTACAGTGGAACGTAGATGGCGTCTTCGCCAGTTAATTACCCCCTTTCAGCAACTAGGTGCTCAAGTTTTCCTTATGAATCCGGCCAAATTGAAAGTTATTGTGAACGGTTCCACACGTACTTTTTTGTCTGAGATCAAAGCCCAGGAATATCTTTCTGAAGTCAAGGCCAAAAAGGGGCAAAGCTAATGATCAGTGTGGACAATAGTTTTAGAATGTTTGCATGCTAGTTTTTCTCAGTCTTCTTCTTCTTTATGTCTTCTCTTTTTTTTGGGTAGAGGATAGAGGTGGGGCAGGCTTTTGAAAGCTCCTTAAAAGACCAGCACGGTCAAAATATAGTATGAGCAGGCTTTGGGAAGTAGGAGTATTAGAAATTTAAGTCAATGCCGTTTCATCTCATATCCTTCTTTTTTCTTTCTTTCTTTTTTTCTTTCTTTTTTCTTTCTTCTTTTCTCCCTCCTGCCTAAAACTCCTTCAGGCTATTACCTTGTCTTTCTATATCTATTGGCCTACCAAGCTTTTATACACAGTTTTTTTACATGGCGGGGGACGGGTGGCGGGGTGTTATTGTAGGTATCCATCATTCAGGTGTTACCTGATTGCTCACTTTTGAGGGGGGCTGGAGGGAGGGCCTGGGGGGGCTGTCGCCGACAGGGGGGGATGGGGGGTGAGCCTTTAAGCATTTTATTTGCTGTTTGCTATTTGTGCTGGAATTGGAATTTTTCTTTTGAAACTATAGAACATGCTACAACCTGAATTAGGTCACTCTATTTCATCAAGATGGGCCGATTTCTTTATTTTGTTCATAACGCTGGTTTTTTTTGTTGTGCCATCCACTCCTGTCTTCATGTTTGCTACCCATTCAGCAATATTGTAACAGTTTGACATGTCAAGCACTACACATTTTAAAATCGTTTCCTTGAACATTTGCGGGCTGAATGATACCCGAAAAAGACAGAAGGTAGCCCAGGGATTGCGTATGATGGGGGCCGACATTGTCTGCCTCCAGGAAACACACATAGAGGGCTCCCAGACACACCTCCTAAAATCTTTGAGATATAGCCTCATTGGGGGAACTTCTCAGGGCGCACGTACAAAGGGGGTTGATATCCTAGCACAACATAAACGCTTGCTACAACCAATTTGGGCAAAGTTCGACCCTCAAGGAAGGTGGGCTCTAGCAGAATGTTGGTTAACCCCTACTTATGCCTTCACCCTATGCTCTATATACGGGAGCATAATGGACGACCCAGGAGTGATCAATTGGGTTTACAGCGAGCTAGTACATTGGCCTCTTCCAGTCATAATATGCGGGGACCTCAATATAAATCTGCCCAGTAATTGGGGTACGAATGTCCAACGGGGGTATATAAACCGGAAATCTATGGTTCTGCAAGCCTTAAAAAACCTTTTAAATACACATGGGCTTGTGGATGTCTGGTCCTACCTGAAACCAAAACAGTTAGGGTGCACTTATTATTCCGCACCCCATCTATCCTTTGCAAGATTAGATTCCTTTTTGGACTCACCCTCCATGATTTACAATAGTAGTATTGATATTCTCCCTCGGGTTTTATCTGACCACAATCTGCTGATCCTCAATATACGGGTCTGGTTACCCGTAAGGAAATCTCGTCCTGGAGCTTTGAGAGAGCGCTTCTAGTTGACATGGGATACCAAAATCACATGAGAAGCTGGATCCACGATTTTCTAGACACTAACGTTGGCTCTGCCCGAACTATGGTAGTGTGGGACACTCTAAAAGCTTGCATCAGAGGGGAGACCTTGCAATTCTCACTTAGGAAAAATAAGCAGGAGAAAGTCCAGATTTTAGAATTACAAAAAAAAATAGCAAAGGCTGAGGCAAATCTTATCACTGCAGTTCAGACTGGGAAAGAGATAGAGCCAGCACAACTCGCTATAGCTGCCATCAAAGCAAATATAAGCTCTATTCTGGCCGAGAAAGCTGCCGCCAAGTGGGCTGCCGCTCGGGAAAAAATCTACAAGTGTAGCAAGCAGATCGGTCATCAGCTGGCTGTGAGAATTAGGCAACAGAATACCATCAATGGGATACACTACATTAAGACTTCCTTAGGGATAATAACCAACGATCCGTATGATATACGAACAGCATTCCATGAATTCTACCAAAATCTGTATTCTGAAGAGGGTGCTGGTTCAGAAGATACTAGGCAGCTAGAGATCAATAACTTCCTGGACCCCATCTCGCTGTCACACCTGGACAGGGAAGATCGGGAACAGTTGGAAGCTCCTCCCTCTTGGGATGAAATTGCCTCGGCTCTGTCAAACCTACCAGATGGCAAGGCGACAGGCACCGACTGCATACCAGTCGAATTCTACAAAGTTTTCTCCCCTCAAATTAAAGATATTTTTAATTCCGTGGTGACCCAAATTTGCAATGGAGCAACCCCACCTCAATCGTGGGCAACAGCTAAGATTATCATCTTTCCTAAAAAAGATAAATCCCCACTCGAAATGGGCTCGTATCGCCCAATCACGCTCATAAATGGGGACTCTAAAATCTATTCCAGAATATTCGCATCCCGACTTTCATCCGAAATCGAAAGTCTTGTGTCTAGGTGGCAGCATGGGTTCATCCCCAATAAGGGGACTACAGAGCACATCCGAAGGACTATCACTCTGTTCGACGCTGCACAGACCACAGGAGACCCGATGGCTTAATACTTCTCGATGCCGAAAAAGCATTTGATCGGGTCTCCTGGTCGTTTCTTTGTTGTGTCATGCAGAGAATGAACTTCAGACCCAGGGCTATCCAGGCCATTAAGGCTTTGTATCTCAATCCCACAGCCAGGGTGTTTATCAACGGGTTATTAACGGAGCAAATCAAAATTACATGCGGCACCCGTCAGGGTTGCCCTTGCTCTCCATTGCTCTTCGCAATGTACATAGACCCCTTTATTAAAAAGCTGGAGAAGAACCAGGACATCCCGGCTATCTATAGACACAGCCTAGAAACCAAGATCATGGCTTATGCGGACGACATAGCCTTGGTGACTACGGATCCTGAGATGGCTACCGCTGTAATTGAACAAGAGGCTCAGCACTTTGGTGCGGTATCAGGGTACGCACTTAATAAAGGGAAAACCCAAATCATAATAAATACAATGATCACTTGGGCAGATAAAAGAGTTGTCCCTAAAGCAAAGTACCTAGGGGTAAACAACCTGGCCAAGACCGATTTGATAGTCAGGGAAAACTTGGATCCCCTCGCTTTAGAGACAAAGAAGGCTCTGAATCATCTTAACAACTTACACTTATCCATAGTGGGCCGATGCAATGTTCTGAAAATGACCTTCTTTCCCAAAATGCTGTACTTTTTCAGATCTATCCCCTTGGAATTTACCAATACAATGCTCTTAAGATTCGACCGGTTGTTTTCTCAATTTGTATGGGCATACTCCCAACCAAGGAGAGCGTTCAAATTTTTATCTCTTCCCCGGGATAGAGGGGGCTGGGCACTCCCAAATTTAAGATTATACTATTGGGCTTCAGTTCTACAGGCATGCCCAATTCTGATGCAAGATCAACCAACAACATTTCCAACCGGACTCCCTTCACCTTTTGAACTTTTACTTGGCCCAAATGCTTGGGGGTGCTTGTGGCGCCAACTCGAATTCGGGTACTACAAGAAAGTTAAATTCAAGACCCTTATGGGAACGTTCAAGGTTTTCTCCGCTGTGCGCAAACTGTTAGGAATCGGTAGAATGAATTACTATATTCCCACCAACAGCAACTACAACTTACCTGAAATCTTTGAGGGATCATACTTCCAAAATTGGTTCAACTCAGGCGTAGATAAACTAGGGGTCCTATACTCAACCGAAGGGGTTCTTGCCTTCGAAGAACTTAAAACCCAATTTAACTTGGGGAATAGGGAAGCCTTTAAATATCACGCAATTAGGCCCTTTCTATCACGCAAGGCCGGTGGGCCTGCAGGATTCACTAAATGTGAGTTAGTCGAGAAATTACGTGCACCCACCACCCCCCGAATTGGAATAATCTATGATTCCCTAAATAGCCTAATGCCCGACGACCTGTCAAAAATCTCTCACAAGTGGCAGCAAAAACCGAACACTGCCAATATTATCTTTCGCCTTGCACTGAAATCCGCCCAAAGTGATTTATTATCAGCCAGCTTGCAGGCGCAATTTTATAAAACATGCTTCTTTCTATACCTTACACCAAGCAGAATCGCAAAGTGGGGGACCGGTAAAGGGACCTACAGCCCACGATGCGCTGAATATGGCGCAGATTCAGTCCACATGTTTGCCACTTGCGCCGAGCTTGGACCGCTTCTAATCAAGATACAAGACTTTCTTGGACAGGTTCTATCTCGAAATATCTTACTAACCCCTACGGCAATCCTGTTGGGAGTACAAGATACAGTTGATAGAAAGAGTGGGGGGGGCCCATATTTTTGTGTCCATGGCAATCTACAGGCTATGTATAACCTCAGCCTGGATTGATCCCAATCCTCCCTTATTTTCACACTGGCTGGCCCGGCTATACTCAATATTTGCTCTTGAAATAGCTATATACTCGAAAAAGGGCATCCGGGCCAAAAAGAAAGGGTTAGTTATCTGGGAACCCCTTTCTGCCTGGTTGCACCAAACAAACTCTTAACAAAGCTAAGCAAAGATTACTATTTCCTTTGACAGTCTTCTTTGGTTTCCTAACAAGGACAGTACACACACGAGTGGGGGGGTTAAAATAAAAAAATTAAAAAATTGACCATAGTTTTAACACTGTCAAGACGGGAGTGGCTTCGATTATCAGACCCAGCCAGGGGGATCAGTCAAACCCGGCACACTAACTATCAGTATATTTTGTATTAGAACTGTAGGAATTTTGTATAATGCATTTCTACACAGGTCACTTTATTCTTTAGGGATTTTAGTGTATGTGAATCTCTGAAAATTCATGTTCTATCGTTTGGTATTTTTACATGTTGAGTTTGTAGCTTATAATTCTTAAGCTTTTCTTTGATGTCCTATATAACGAACTCAGCTTGGGCGTTAATTGCGAACAATTGTTCCTAGCATTGGCATATGTTGCATTGCTAGGCTCGGGGTGGGGGGGCTGCAATGCTATGTTTTTGATTTCTTTGTGTTTTCTGTTATTGGCATATTTAAAAACTAAAATAAATTTTTTTTTTTAAACCATACAATATAACACAATTAAATCACCATGTCACGCATCGTGAAAAAATATCCTTTTAAAAACCATCTTTAAAACAGTTAAAACCTTTGTTATGTATTCAAAACTTCAAGGTAGGAACTAGCTATAAGGGCACCTATCTACAGTCTATATAACCAGTATTATAATAAATATTTAAATATAACAAATATTACATTAATAAGTTAATAATTGATTCGATAATATAAATACATAATTTTACCATGTTTAAGGGATTTACAAAACATGAAATTAGATATATATAAAACAAACACTTCCTTCCCTATATCCCTACAAACTCAACTGCACGAATGAATGAAAAATAATAGAATAATTAATTGATATATCAACTATTTAAACATTGAATACACATTTTGTAAAGTATAGATACTAAAATATTAAACTTATCCCCCAACAAATACAATTAACCATATCAAATATTACTAAAAAATGTATTGTTTTATTTTAGAAAATAATGAACACATACTGCAAAAATATTCAAATATACTAAATGCACAAAAAAAGTATTGTAACTTATAAAAAATAATTCACAAAAACTTCAATTAAATTATTTCTAAAACATTTAAGAAACACTTACATTAACTGAATATGTGTGTGTTCATGGATGTAATCAAAAAATATTAAACAAAAATATATAAAAATACAATTTCCAAAGAAAAGCAAAAGTGATATTACTTACAATGATATTTAGCAATATAATTAACATCAACATTTTTAAAAACAACATACATAGTTTCAATATTATGTCCCTCGAAGGACGTTCTGGATGTCACAATGTATTAGAAACAACACTTTTGACCAATTATATCACTGAGGTGATATTAAGTTGGAACACAACTGAAGTCATGGGAAATACCAAAAATAAAAATAATTACAATGACAGACACAAAACTGTTTAAATATTAGCAAAGCTGCTGAAAGATTCAGCGAAAATAGAGATGATGAGCTGGCGGGAGGGAGATATATTTCAGTGATCTATCCATCATATTTATGAAGGTGTGACCAATGGGCAAATGTAGTTGGCCAGTCGAACTCATAAGACACCATATTTTGCACACCAAACTCCACTTTACATCATTCTGTAGAAAACCTAAAAGCTATATTCACTCTACACTATACACTCCATCCTTCAATCCCTTACTGTGCTCTAATTGTACTCAACCCTGCTCCATGCTGTACCACTGTTAGACCTTTCAGCCTTAGAGTGGTCTTCCCCCAAACATTTTGCTTGCACCCCTCCTATTTTTGTTGATCTTGTTTTGCTGGCCTTAGGACTCTGCACACTTTACCACTGCTAACCAGTGCTAAAGTGCATGTGCTTACTACTTAAAACATGGTAACATTGGCATATCACAAAAAGAATCCGTAGGTGACGGATCAAAAGAACCTAGCCAAGAAACAAGGGCGGGTTCACCAATCGAAGGCCACCTCTACTGGTAGAAAAGAAAAATGTCACTCCCCCCTACACTGCACGACACATAGCCTCACAAGGTAAGTGCTCCTACGTAAATCCGCAAGTCGCAGCACGCCCCAATCAGTAGATGTTTGGGATGGCCCCAATGATGAAGCATGTCACCTAGGGGCAACCCTGGGTGAGTGAGGGGACACAAGAAAAGAAATATTTCTTTTCTACCAGTAGAGGTGGCCTTCACCCCAATTGGTGAACCCGCCCTTGTTTCTTGGCTAGGTTCTTTTGATCCTTCACCTACGGATTCTTTTTGATGTATTCTGATCACACAGGAGGGTGAACCTAGCCCAATCCTCCTCCTCCCCCTTTTTCTGATTGAACATTGGCATATCCCCATTGACAGATTTAATTTACTTATAAGTCCCTAGTAAGGTGATACTACATATTCCCAGGGCCTGTAAATTAATTGCAGCACTTATTGTGCTACCCACTTAAGGAGCATTTTAAACACGTCTCAGGCTGCCATTGCGGCCTTTTGATGCAGTTTTTAAACTGTCATTTCAACCTGGCAAAAAACACCTTTTCCAGGTCCAAACCTTCCTTTTAACACATATACGTCAAGCCTAAGGTAGGTCCTGAACAACCTAGAGAGCAGGGTGTTGTGTATTTAAAAAGCTGGACATGTACTTTTCCAAGTTTTACATGTCCTGGTAGTGAAAAACTCTTAAATGTGTTTTTCACTACTAGAAGGCCTGCCTCTCCCAGATAACAACATTTGAGTTGCCTTTTTACATTTAATAAGCTGTAACTTCCAAATGGAAACAGGAAATCAGGACATTGTTGGTGTCCTTGGAACTGTAATCAAAAATCCTCTTTTATGGTGAAGTCTGATTTTAACTTACAATTCTGAAAATGTAACTTTTAGAAAGATGGCATTTTCCTGCCTTTTTTCTGGAGTTTTATTTAGTGCAAACTTGACCCGAAGGTATCAGGTATCAGAGTGCTTTACATGAGCACCAGTTGCATTACACATGGACACATTCATTTTTGCTAGGCAAGGGGAGAGTAAGTGATTTGTCCAGAATCACAGAATGTTTTGCGTTGTTGCCGAGACTCGAACCCGGTTCCCCAGATTTGAGGTCGACCACCCTAGCCGGTAGGCCACATCCTCTCTTTAGTGACTGCAACCTGTCCTTGGGTCACATGACTGGGTGTAGCTGGCAGCTGGGCTTTGTGTATTTCTCCTAGACAGCCACATACTATAGAGAGCTTAGGGGTGCCTGGCTGGGCCATTGCTGGCAGGATGGGAGGGTGGAGCTGGTCACAGCCCCATTTACACATTTCAATAGGCTGTGCCCTGCCTCCCCACAAATGGCTGCATACTCCCTGTAGTTAGTCAGGAGCCAGGGCAGGGAAGGCAGGAAACCTGTGTACTTCAAAGGGAAACCTCTAGAAAATTCTTCCACTTCAAAGGAAGGCCCAGATATAAATATTGAACCACAGACACCAACTCTTTAGTACACTTCTGTACCTGTGGATACTCTGCCAGGAAGAAGGACTGATGTGCTGTCAAAAGTACTGCCAATCTGCTGGAGTGATGCACTGAAGGACTGCTGCCCTGCTGTGCTGACCTGCTGACCTCTTGTCTGGATGAGAAAAACTTGAGCTGCTTCTGTTGAAACCATAACCCAAGAGTGACTCCGAGGGTTAGTTGGCTGGCCTACTGACTAGAACCTCAGGGACAGAAGGCTCCAACAACCTTGAACCCTGCACCTTGACTCTCCCATCTGTGAGTCTACCCTGCCAAGTGGTATCACACCAGTCCTGGGCCCTTGGAAATGGGCCTAAAGGTGCTCTACCAGCCCACCTGTAGATCCGGCAGAACTGACACATCTCCTCTGCTGCACAATCCTGAGCAGAACCTATGCATCACCTCTGCTGTGAGGATTCTCTCAGTGCATTGACCTTGCATCCCTCATCAGGACTGCTGCTGTGCAAAGTGTCCCGAATGCAGGCTCTCGTATCTCAAATCTCTTATCCACGGCAGCCTCGACAACGATGCAGGTTCTCATATCGCAGCCTCACAGCTCCTTGGAAACAACACATGACCTCGACTGTGCAACTCATCCTCGATACAAGACTTCTCATCACAAATACCTCATTGACGGGATGCGTGGCAATGTTACAGGACCTCATATCACAGCTTTGCAGCTCCTCTGAACTGATGTATCACCACGGCTGCACAACACATACTGGACAAGGGACCTTGCAACGGCCCACATCCAGGATTTAAGGTACTCTGGTTCAGCGGACCTAACTGGATCTATGTAGCCGGCCCAAGCTCCATCGCTGTCAGCCTGAACTTGTGACTTTGTCCCGGTCCAGCACGAGCAGATATACATAGTAGGCGCTTTGTGCTTTTGGTGCTATTTCCACCTAAATCTTTAAACCTGCATATCTCCAGTTCTACTGATTGGATTTCTGTTGTTTTGTCCTTGTTTTATTTATTAAAAAGTGATCTATTTTTCCAAATCAGGTTTGGGATCCTTTTGTGGTGTTTTTTCACTGTGTTACTATTGGCATTGTTGCACAAATACTTTACACATTTTCTCTAAATTAAGATTGACTGCTCTGTGCCAAGCTGCCAGGGGGTTGAGCTGACGTTAATTTGGAGTTTGCTGGTGGTTTCACTCTGACAGGGATTGTGGTTTCTGCTTGAGTAGGGTTTTACCCCACTCAACCAGCAACCCCATTTCTTAGAAACACTTTAGGAAAACAATAAGCCACACTTAAATTTGTTTACCTTTTGCGTATGTTAGCCCGTCAAGACAGTTCTCCCCTTAATTTATCAATAACTATGGGGTGTTCACAGGCTCTTTCAAGCAGTAACAACCACACCTTTAATGTGCATGATTTTATAAATCACCTCAAGTGCACTGTGGGACCGATTCACAAAGGTAAAGTGAGACGAAAGCCTAACTGTGATTTTTGTGTAGGAAGGGAAACCTTCCTACACAAAAATAATCATCCCCGCAACCCAGGCACCCTTGCACCATGGTGCAAAGGTGCCTGCGTTGGCGCACGGCAGACCATTGTGCGCCGGCCCAGGGGAAAAAGGACAGGAATGCGCTGTATCTAATAGATACGGCGCATTCCTGCCCTTTTCTTTTGCCGTAGGGCAGCGCAGCAGCTACACCTGCTGCGCTGCCCTAAGGCACAAAACCCATAAATGAGGCCCTCAGTCTCACCAGGGAATCACAATTCTGTTTTTGCCAAAGGATATAAATAGGCGGTACAATCACAGTTGGCCAAAGCGAAGTATATTAGCATCTTTTCAGTTAAAATTAGCTTCTTCTGTAATTTGCCTTAACAAACTAGGGTTACTCAAATGGGTGACCAAGAACTGCATGGAGTAATCTTTATAAATCCAGAGATAGCAACCCGCTCTAGCAATGGTCTTTTAAAATTGGTATCTTACCTTTGACAAAAATAGAATACTGGAAGTTAAATAGGAATAGCCTTAGCTAGTATGCTTCCCTTACTTGACTCAGCACACATTAAGTGATTTGCTACCCCTGCTATAAAAAATCTGAAGCTTACTTATTGGGAGAGCTGGGGGTTAAACTATGTAACCAGGTAGGTCTGGGGCACTTAACTGAAGCTTCCTCGAGTTTAAGTCAGTACCACTATTTGAGAAGCATATTGATGACATCGATCCTCCATTTACCAAGGCACTTTCCATAAGGTTCAGGCTAGGTTTACTCCCCTTGCTGCATTTATATCGAAATGGAAATGTGATCAAGGAGGATCCAAAATGTGTTCTGCATGTGGCAGGGGGAAGAAACACCTGATCATCTTACCTTCTTTTGCTCTACCTACTGCAAGCAGCTGAAACGCTGGATAGCTCCCCTATGTCGCTATTTAGGTGTTGGTCAGTATAAGATAGCCTTGAGGCTCTGTAGAGCTGATACTTCTCCTATTATAGTTTTTTCTGTAGCCAAGTACCTCGAGAATATCTGGCCCATTCGACGCAAAACCCTTTCCAGTCCTGCCCCAGATTCTTCGGTTGATCCATTGATAGACAGCACCTAGGCTTATGATTAGCTGGAAACCAACATATTTCATTGTAGTTCAAGTTTTAATTGTATTTTTATCGGGTGTCAATTAAGAGTGTGCAAATTATTTATTTTAAATGTTCGGTTTTATTTTATTTGATATTCAAATGCTACATTGTGTTGTTGGTTTTATTGTTTTTATTAACCCAGTGCTAAAACCAAGTATAAAATAGATTCTGTATTGTTATTATCTTTTTATGGTATAATGAACTGTATTTGCACCAAAGAAATACTACTTTAATGGTCTATGACTGAAATATTACATGAAATTAAATGAATTGTAAAGTGATTGGCAAGTCCACTAGCATCTGTAAATGTGTGGCTTCTTATGTGTGATGATAAGTTTCAAAATTTGTTGTAACTTATCCAACTTTGTCCATGTTCATGTACAGTTTCTTTATCACAATCATGGGTGTTTAGCCTGTCAAAATCAAATATGAAATCAGTTTTACTCCAACATTTTTTGACACCTTAGGGTGCTCTTCTCCCCAAAATGTTTTGCCTAAGTACCTCCAGCTGCTGAAATTCGTTTTCTTGTTGGCTTTAGGACTCTGTGCACTTTATCACTGCTAACCAGTGCTAAAGTGCTTGTGGTCGCTCCTTAAAACATGATAAAATTGGCATGCACCTAATTGGAACACGTAATTTTTTTAAAAGAACCTAATAAATTGTTGCTACATGTACTCATGGCCTGGGAATTAAATGCTACTAGTGGGTCTGCAGCACTTATTGTGCGTCGCACTTAAGTAGCCTATTTAAACATGTGTTAGGTCTGCCATTCCAGTTCTTTTTTCCTAACCAACCCTCTGAATGGCCTTCTTCCAGAAGGGAAGTAATTATTTCACCAAGGTCTTTGAGGCGGGACACACGGTAGACGGTATCTTTACCTCAGTTCATGGTCTCATACTCAAAGAAACTCTCCCTCTGACATGGTCAGACCATTCATTAAATAAGTTCAATCTCCCAGACATTACTGTCGGGTTTGGAGGTATCTCCAAGCCCCTTGTCTCCACCCATATAGTGTGGAGTAAAATGGATAAAATGACCCTCCGTACACAGTTGGAGAGCTCTCGACCACAATTAAATGGTCACTCAGAACTAGCTGCCACCAAATATACTGAACCGCTTAATGAGGCTGTCAATGCCTCAGTAGCCATCAAGAAGTCGTCAGGGAATAGGAGCACCCCCTCTGCCCCCTGGTTTTCTGACACACTACGGAAAGAAAAGCAAAAATGCCGTCGACTAGAAAGGAGTTGGCGAGCAAATTATCACTCTCCTGAGAGTAAAGCGAACAAAACGGCCCTAACTCAATATAAAAATTTACTGTTATTAGGAAAGAGGGATTATTTTACCAGACAGATTGAAAACGCAAAAAATTCCTCTAAAGCACTATTTTCAGCAGTAAATAAACTTACTATACCCAAAAATACAGAGTTCAGGGGCAGTCAAAAGTTCTGTGACGACAATGCAGCTGCTTTTAAAACCAAAGTCCTGGACATTTTTAGATCTTTGAGGATGCATCAGCTTACCTCCCTACCACTCTACCGACAAGCCCTGTTCCTAAATACATTACCCTTTGCAGCTTCTCCCCCACTTCATCTGAAGCAGTGGAAAAATATATAAAAGGAGCTAAGTCGGGATCTCCCTCCGACCCATGCCCGCTGGCATTTCTGATAGAAATAGCAGATCTGGTGAGTCCCGGGCTCACAGAAATTTTTTATTCCATGTTTGAATATGGCATCTTTCCTTCCAGGTGGAAGGATACCTCCATCCTCCCGCTGCTAAAAAAACCCAACCTGGACGCGGCTAACCCGAATAACTATCGACCAATAGCCCGTTTGCCGTTGCCAGCAAAAATAATAGACAAAATCATGAACACTCAACTAGCACAATTTATTCGTGAAAATAACCTGTTGGATCACTCCCAGTTTGGGTTCCGCCAAGATCACAGCACGGAAACAGCACTTATCAAAGCCACTGAGGAGATCAGAGTGGTGATGGATGGAGGAGGCACAGCTGCCCTTGTGCTCCTCGATCTATCAGCCGCCTTTGATACGGTTGACCACTCTCTCCTGGAACAGCGACTGGAGGGTCTGGGGGTCAGAGGCACCGCACTAGCCCTACTGTCCTCTTTTCTTAAGGACAGGAGATTAACAGTTTCGGTTGATGGGTATCATTCAGAGCCCTACACCCTCCCATGTGGAGTACCACAGGGCTCGTCCCTGAGCCCTTCTCTTTTTAATATCTACATCTCTGAACTGGCTCCTTTGATCCGGGATTTTGGGTTTAGTCTGACGTCGTATGCCGATGACACCCAGATAGTGGTGGCTGCCTACAAAAACCAGGCTTCCCCGATTCAACAATTTCAGAACTGTATGTATACCATAAACAGATGGATGAGTACACATTGTCTCAAACTCAACTCTGAAAAAACTGAGGTCCTGATTTTTGGCAATATGCAGCCAAACTGGGGTAATCTATGGTGGCCGGCAGAGATTGGAGAAACACCAAAACCAGCGGTCAAGGCTAAGAACCTTGGCGTTTGGTTTGATAACAAACTATCGCTCTCTCAGCAGATAAATGCAACTGTATCCACCTCCCACTTTCTTATCAAGAAAATAAGGAAGATCTTTCCTTATATCCCCGCTGACACCAGGAAAACTGTGGTAACCTTGTTAATCCAGTCTAAATTGGATTACTGCAACGGGCTTTACTTGAATATACAGAAACAGTGCTTTAAAAAGCTTCAGATGGTTCAAAACTCAGCGGCACGTTTACTGGTCAACATCCCCAGGGGAAACTCTGTATCTAAAGAGATTCGTAGCCTGCATTGGCTTCCGGTGTCACAACGCATCAAATTCAAGGCTCTTTGTTTGGCGTATAAAGCTCTGAACCACACAGGTCCTTCCTTTTTGCAAAACCTGTTTGTCTGGTATGAACCAACAAGACACCTTCGTGTGACAGGGGCCAGACTCTTGACAGTGCCCAGAATTTGAACATTGAGTTGGGGCGGCCCCAGCTTTCACTACGGCACCTCCAAACTCTGGAACACTCTTCCCAATGAGCTTAGAACTGCGAGCTCCCTTTCCACCTTCAGGAAGGAACTAAAAACCTGGCTGTTCTTGAATTAGACGTTACAGCTGGCGTACTGTGTCCTCAGTGCCAAGACACCTCCGGGTATTCGTGCGCTTTACAAATCCCGTTAACATTAACATTAACAACCATTCACTGTTCAATTTCCGGTAGCAATTAATGTCTGTTACTTGGCATATCCCTTCTGCCAGGTATTCTTCTTTATTTTCAACCAATAATTGCTCGTTCCTTATCTTACAATTTAGGGCCAGATGCATCAAACATACATTTTGTGATTCTGAAACAGCGATTTTTACCGAATCGCTATTTTGGAATCGCAAAATGCAATGCATGTAGGAATCGCAAAATATTTTAAAATTCCTTAACATTACCTAATAGCGATTCGGTAAATAGCAAATTGCTATTAGGTAATATGACTTCATTCATTCCTATGGGCCTAAAGGCCCATAGGAATGAATAGTTTTGCATTTGCTAATTTGCGATTACCAAATTGGTAATCGCAATTAGCGAATGGAAAGCCACGAGTGCTTGGGGGGCCTAAGGCCCCCCCTGACACACCCCAAAAAAAGAAAGTGTGCACATGTAAAGCACACACATGCCCTAGGGCCATGCGTGCACTACATGGCACTTTGAAAAAAGCATTTTTGTGCATTTTTCAAAGTATGCACATGGTTACCATCAACTTGAAGTTGATGGTAATTAGCGTTTCCTAAATGCACAGTTCGCATTTAGAAAAGGTTTCTTGCATGTGCAATAGGGATTAGCAAATTGTGATTCCCTAAATTGCGAATCAAAAAACCTTTCATGCATTAGGAATCTGTTTGCGATCGCAAAATAGCTTGAAGCATGTTCCCCTTAATCACAAGATTCTTGCTATCTTTTAGTTGTACCAAGGACCTTGTTAGTGATTGGGATAGATTTGACTTGAAATATCGCAGTTTCTTTTCTAAGTGTATAAGATTTGACAGAACCGCTGTCTCAAAGGCGATAACCTGTGGTGGCATTTTAGAATTCAGGTGAACAAAAGTGCTCTTTTTGTGTAGCCCTGTTGGTTCTTCTTTCATGGTGTCTTCCTGATCATAAAAGAAATTATGTAGTCTGAGTTTGAAAAATAATTTCTCTGATTTCTGATTTCAACTGTGCAAAATTTGTGGGGCCTGAAGGTACAAATGACAAGCCTCTTGAAATTCACCAGATCAAGACCATTGTTGGGTTGAATTGTGTTGCTTGTTTTCTACTGCTGGTAAGAATAAATGCATATGTATAAGCACTGGTGTGGCTTGGATGCTTTCTTTAATGACATCATAATGTTAGCTTGTTGCATCCCATTCTAACCCACTTGTATGTGAACACACACACGCAAATACACACACACATACACACACACACACACACACACACGCACACACGTGCATACACACACACACACACACACACACACACACACCCTCCTACCCATACCCAAGAACTAAACAAAAAAAATATCCAGGTATATTTCGCTCTGCATTCCAACTCTTGCACATCAGCCATGAATTACATGGCTCACACACCAAAAATAAATGCTCTTGACATTGCCTTGATGTGACAAATGCAATTACAAATGATGCAAATGTCCTGTAGGAGAGATAATGTATCACATTACCATTACACTATTAATGAGATGTCTATGAATGTAGTTATTGATTTGATTATGTGTTGTTATTTAATAGTGCTGTGCTGTTAGGTGTTGATGCTTATTTGTATAAATACTGTATGGTCATATAAATTACACTTTGTGTACGAGGTGTTGTATGCTCGTCTATGAGTGACTTACCAAATGTGGAGTTAACATTAACAGGTGAATTTCAGTGGTTTTTCAGTTGTAATTCATTACCAGAACCCCTACTTGAAGCATGGGTTTGAATTAATTTTAAAGGATTTTTCAAAAATGTCTTAAGTTCTTATAACTATTCTTCCACATAATTGCAATGTATCAGGTTTTTTGGTGTATATCTGTTTTTTTAGGATATACTACATCCAGTTTTATGTGGGCAGTCAATCACCTCTGTACAGGGCCTTTGGTCATGCTCCACAGGAATATCCCATATGGCCAGACCCTGCCCACAACATACCACTCGCAGCCAACGTGAACTGCACACAACCTATGGCCTTCAACCAGGCCCTGTGCACAATCACTGTGGGTCACCAACATCCTCTTCAGGGAGTTGGCCACAGCGCTTGGCCTTCAGCTAGAACTTTCACCCAATCCACCGTGTGCAGCTAATCCCCTGTTGCACATTGTATTTGTTTGTGTGCTGCAGCATTTTGGCCACAGGGCCTGACCTGCTAGACCCAGCACCAAGCCCTGCATCTGAGCAGGCACCAGCTGCAGGTCATATTCTGGGTCTTATGACACAGCTGCAAGGCCTGGCCCATTTACTTGCATCACATTTCTCGCATTGCTTGAAGTATTCAAAATACATTATGATCTGTGTTGCACAATGCATTTGCTTCATATTCCTGACATGTTTTGTGACATCCAACTCATCATCAGGGGCTTTTATTGTGCAAAAGTTACACACTAGAATCAGTGGAAAAACCATGTAACTGTGTAATTCTTTGTAGTTTCACTTAAAATACGATGGGCGGTGCCTCTTAACGTTTGAGCTCACAGACCCAGTCCCAAATCTGCAAAGCCAAAAACCTGGCCCTAGGTGAAAATCCACATTTTTTGTCATAAAAACTTGAAGGCGACATTTGTGCCACCCCACCCACCCCCATGGCCCCATAGGATTTGGTCTCAGGGGTTCTCCCCCTTTTTTAATAGCCCTTTTATTTCTTTTCTGGGCACAGGGTCCAAACCTGCATCCCGTAATGGCAATCCGTAATGGCAATCACAATAGAAACGTTCCTGTTGCAGCAAGTCAATAAGACTGCTCCATTCTAATGGGATGTTTTTATTTTGCAAATGTCTGAACTTTCATACAGGTCATGAGATTCAGTTCAGTTCTCAAGGTAAAATCAGGTGCTGCGTAGGGGTACACTTTTACAAAGGCAAATTTTTTGAAGTCTTTTTGGAATTTCTGGATCTTTGACTGGGTTAAATAATCCTTATATTCTGTCATTTCTTTGTTTATTTTGTCTAGTCTTTTTTATGGGAGGAGATAGCTGTTTTCAGATGCGTTTCAGTTAACTGTATCTCAATCAGCATGGTTTCTGAGAGTCGCTTCGCTGTTTTTATGATTAGGATGAGCCAATTGCGGGTGCAGTGCCACGCGATTTGTGCCCAGTCTTTTCGGACTGCTGGGTCTTCCAGAAAGATTCTTGGGGCATTGGTTACTATCAGACTGCATTCCTTATTAAATGTGTGAGCACCAAAAAACCTGGTCCAGAATAAAGCCACGTTGACCCAGATGGGCTAATAAAGATGGCTGAAACATGTAGACCACACCCAGGGTGACCCTACACAGGATACATAGGACCAATTAGCTATTGCATATATATCCACCACTTTTTTTAATATTGACCAAGTGTCCTCAAAATAAAAATACTTCAGATTAGAGGGATTCCCAAGCCAATTTTAATCATCACGTCACAGTCACTGGATCACCCAAAACAACCAGCTCCGCTACAGTCAGGTGTTGCAGCACACCCTGGGAGCATTCGGCAACCAGGGTGGAAACTCAATGATGAAGCATGACACCTACCAGGTAGGTGACTGAGGGTTCTTTTAAAACACCCTGTGGGTTCCAAGACTCCAAGAACGTCAAAGAGACTGAAGGAGTAGACTTGAGTAACCAAGATAAAAATAGGTGTAAGATCTGTTCTAATTGTTTTTATTGAATGATTTTAATTGTAATCATAAGTTTAAGATTATTCAAGGTGCTCAGGCTTCTGTTAAACTTGATGATGGTCGTTGATGGACAGTGAGGAGTTTCATTGCTCTTTCAAATAATGATTATTGAAAACAAATTACAATCATCTAGAGATGTGTTATTATGCCATCCTGATGCACCATTTTTAGGGAACTATGAAAATGAATGCATGTTAATAATCCTTCTTTGCAGGTGCAACAATTGACCCCACTTCTGGCATGGACTTCTCTCATACTGTTCCTCAGGACATTTAAGAGCCAGAGGTTGTGTGTGTGAGGAAATGTGCATTCCACCAGTGTAAGACTGTGTCACAGCCGCGGCCACTGCAGGTAAGAGCGGTGGGGCCGGCTGGGGGGATTTCGAGAGACGACCATGAGGGAAAATGAATTATTTATTTAATTTTCCCTTGTGGTCGTCTCTCAAAATACTCCCCAGCTGGCCCCACCGCGCCACCGCTCTTACCTGCAGCGGCCGCAGCTGCTGTGTCATCACACGATGTGGACAGCCATCGAAAAAAACTGTATAATTACAATTTTACTGTACGCAGTTTGGTTATGTTTTAATTTTATTAGTTTTATTTTAAGGATGGTGATGCTGTATCTTATGATGTTGGATGTTTCCATAGTCATGGAACTTTTTCCTCATGCAGTAGAGAATGTTCTTTTCATGCTATGATTTTGTCATGTATTATTCGAGAATCATACCTCAGCTCCAGGGAAGCTGGTTGCGGAACTGAACTGAATGGTTGCTGTTGGACTGAAACTTGTATTCAAATAAGAGGTTTCTTTACACAATACTTGTGGATTTTCCTGGTTTTTACTTCATGGGCAGAAGGAGAAGAACCCACAGTGCCTGAGTCTCTGGCTCTAGGTCTGTGTTCCAGGTTTGTGAAGACTGCCTCCTTGACTGTGCTTCAGAGCTATTGAATCCTTAATGTGCTATGGACAACATGCAAATATGTCACATTTTCTCCATTTCAGTATCAGTTTCCTCAAGGATATTTTACAATTTGAACTAAAATTGTGTCAGACTTTAAGTAGTTGATTATTTAATTAATGCGTGTTGACTTTTATCATAAACACACACCACCGCATAATATGTATATGGTGATTGCTGTGATTCTCAGGCTGAGATAAGTACGGCGAGCGAACATTACCCTTAGAGAAAACTATTCTTAGATTTGATTGAGCTGCGTTAAAGTGCACTGACAGCAAACATCAATGCTTTGGCCTCTTTCTTCCATAGCTGCCAGCAGAATTTCCTTTAGTGTGCGATTACCGATGTGCATTTTCAGCATAGGTTATTATCTTATCTGTGAATCACTAAGTGATACATGGAAAATCTAATAGACTGAAAGATGCTTCTTCAGATCTGTTTTTTCGTTTCATGAATTTGTCATTCAGTGACTACTATATTTTGCTTGCTGGCACTTATGTGTCTATAACATTTTGCTTCTTTTCTTGAATCCATAATGCATGTCAACATCTGTAATATGTGTTGCAGTGTCCAATCAGCATAAACCATAAAGTAAGGGCCAGATGTACAACCGTTTTTTGCGGTCGCAAAGAGGTTTTAGGCCCGTTTGCGACTGCAAAAAATGTTTGGCCAATGTACTAACCCTATTTTGCGAGTCGCAAATCAATTAGCAACTCACAAAATAGGGTTAGTGACTTGCTATTAGGAAGGGGCGTGCCAAGTCGCAAAACACTCGCAGTTTACCACGCTTCTCAGAAGGGTGGTAAGGCACTCGCAAACCCTTTGGGAATGCATGCGCAAATATTTTTTAGGAGCAGGCAGTGGTCCCAGAGACCACTGCCTGCCCTTAAAAAATGAAACTGAAAAGTTTCATTTTTATTTTTTGAATGCATCCTGTTTTCCTTTAAGGAATACGGGCTGCATTTTTTTTTTTAAAACTGCTTTATTGACAAAGCAGTCCTAGACATGGTGGTCTGCTGACCCCAGCAGGCCACCATCCCTGGGAGTGCTAGCTATTCCTAATGGAGTCGCAAATTACGACAGCCTCATTAATATGCATGAGGCATGCAATTTGCGACCCCATTAGGAATCGCTAACAGTGTCTGAGACACTGTTATACATCCCAATTTGCAAGTCGCAAATTGGTGGGTCGTACATCTTACCCTAAGTCTCTTATAGAATCCATGCTTCTCATTGCATTGTGTGCGCCATAAAAAAGAGATGGCTGCAAATGCTTGTAGTAATCTAAGGGTCTGATTTAACAATTGACAGACAGCTGACCAACGGCCCACCCGTCATCTATGTAAATTGAAAGAAACCACCATCACTGCTGTTTCTTTCAGTGTAAAAAATCTTTGGTGGATGGCCACCATCCGTTTTGACAGCAGTTCACCAAGGGGCATATTACAAAGAACGGCGTTAAAATTATCGCCACTTTAGCGGCAGGAAACTGCCGCTAAAGCGGCGATAATGGTCTTGATAATATCCCCTTGAGAATTCCAATAGAAGCCCATGTTCTGGTGTAAACATGGTGTTGCAAAGTCATCCTGTGCCCTGGGCACCCCCCAATATTTTGCTGACTGATGCTGGTGGTAACTGATTTTGACTGACCCTGGGCTCTGCCTAACCAGGCCCAGGGCCAGTGCTGAGCTGAAAGGAACACATTAGAATACAGTTAAAACACCCAACATACACTAGGGTACACTATGGTATGGTGGGGTACCCCTGTAATTGGCATGACCTACCCCATAGGCCCCTAGTATATAATAGGGCAGGGGATTGAAACTACCTAGAAGTCCCCAGTACCCTGAGGCATGGCAGTTTAGAGGCCAGCAGCTTTTTGCTGAAGCCTGAGGTCAGTTTAAAAGCAGCACTGGGTGCCAGGACTGCTTTTAAACAGTAAATTGTGCCCAAACTCGACTTTGGTGGTAGGGGCACTTAAAAATGGAAAACCTACAATGTTTTGGCATATTAGGGACCCCCAGGGTCTCCCCTAGGTATCCCAGGGGTGGGGGTCAGTTTTCTATAAGGTACACCCTAATAAAATGAGTTTTTATATGCCTGTGTAAAGTGAAATTTCACATTTCACTCCCCACATTGTGTTAAAGTGCTGCTCAAATTCGACTTTGATGCTAGGAGCACTGGGTAAGGAGGATCTGCAATATTTCTGCAGATTCAAAACCCTAAAGTCTCCCTAGTTGCACAGGGGTGGAGGTCCTGTAGAAATTAGGGAAATACTTATAAAATATGTTTTTATAAGCCCTGGTGCTAGAAAACTGGCCCAAGTCATTTTCCCCATTGCAAACCCCATGGCCCATAGGTTAACATGGTAGGAAGTTATTGATTAATAAATATTGATAGGAGAGGACTAGCCGGACCATTCAAAGACTTCCCAGAATGGTCGTAGTAAATCCAACAATATTATATTGTTGAATTTCTCCTAAAGTGTACATACAAGAAGTTATAAGACTTTCTTGTTTGTAAGTCCAAATTCAGCCTTCCAGTGGTCTGCCCTGATTGGTCAGAGTTAAGTGGATTAGCCAGGCTGCTTTGAAGAGGTGATAAAGAACCCCTGGGGTTAACCACTCTGCTGGGAGGGCAGTGTGCTGGTCTATAGGAATGCCAGGCCAGGGGGTGGAGTCGTAAACCATGCTCTTCAAAGGTAGAGGGGAGGCCTGGGTTTCAGTTTCACTCTGACACTCTTGACAATACTGTCACTGGTATTCTTGACCAATTAGCCCCGCCTAAACTCAAAAACCAAAGAAACACCCCCTCCAACTCTTGGTTTAATACAGAGCTTAATAACGAAAGACGGTCACTCAGACTGTCGGAAAGAACCTGGAGACACCATCCCTCTCCCTCCCATCTTGCACTCCTCAGACAACCTAGATCCACGTACAAAAAACACATCTTCAAGGAAAAGGCATCCTTCTTCCGCACTCAACTTGATCATGCCAAAAACAGACCTAGGGAACTCTTCAAAATCATTCGTAACCAAACTTCCCCCGCACCTCCAAATCTGATCGCCTCCTCAGCCAGATGTGAAGAAATTTCCCACTTCTTCTCGGAAAAATAGCCAAAATTGATCAATCCTTCCGTTCCACACAGCTCCTCCAACTCTCAATGCAAACCCGTCCTCACCTCTAATGCCTACTCTACATCCCCTCGACCAGCTGATCCTGCTACCTCTACGGTAACCAACTCCCCTAACTCACAATTAAAGAACAATGCCTCCTTGCTCAACTTCCTCCCCGTGACTGAGCTAGAAGTCCTTACTGGGCCACAATCATCAACACCTCTCTCTCCACCTGCTGTGTCCCCACCTCCCTTCAACTTGGACAAATCTCTCCGATAATCAAAAACCCCAATGCTGACCCCACTGACCTAAACAATCTCCGCCCCATCACTAAATTCCCCCTTCTCTCAAAGGTCCTTGAAAAATGTGTCCTACTACAACTAGACAAACACATTGAAAACTTCAACCTACTTGATCCCTTTCAATAAGGCGTCAGGAAAGGCTGCAGCACCGAAACAGCAATGCTCAACGTCGTCGATGACATCCACCACTCACTTGATAATGGCGAGAGCTGCCTTCTTATCCTCCTTGATCTCTCCGCAGGGTTCGATACAGTCAACCATTCAGCCCTACTTAATGTGCTTAGGTCCCGTTTCGGCCTCAATGATACTGCCTACAAATGGTTCGTCTCCTACCTACAACACCGAACTCAGCAAATCAAAATTCAAAACTGTCTTTCTAACCCCACTCCTGTCTCCCTTGGAGTCCCCCAAGGGTCTATTCTCTCTCCCTCCCTCTTTAACCTCTTTATGGAACCCCTCACCCTCATTCTTAAACAAGCAGGCATCAACTACCACCTCTACGCCGATGACACCCAAATCTATTACAAGATTAAAACTCATGCCGACATCTTACACCTGAACAACACCCTCACCAAGATCCAAACCTGGTTCCACTCCAATCATCTCAAACTTAACCCTAATAAAACTGAAATCATTCTCTTCTCCCCTAAAAACAACCCTCTCCCCGTTCAATCATGGATCTCTGACCTTAACGCACTCAACTGCTCATTCACCTTGTCCAACTCTGTCAAATCTCTTGGTATTTCTATCGACAACACCCTAACCCTTAACGTCCACATCAAAAACTCTGCTAAAGGAGTCCTCTTCACTCTCCGTCACCTCAAGAAAATCAAACCCTTTATACCCACCGATGATTTTAAACTTGTAGTTCAGTCACTTGTTCTTTCACGTATTGATTATGGTAACGCCATCCTCAACGGAATCCCCAAGGTCCACCTTGCTCCAATCAAAGCTGTGCTCAACCTTGCAGCCAGGCTCATTACAGACTGCAAACGCTTCGATCACATATCCCCGGCTCTCAAATCTCTTAAATGGCTCCCTATTGAAGGCAGATCTGCATACAAAACTGCCTGCATCACTCATAAAGTCCTCCACCAAAACACTCCGCAGTACCTCTCCAAGAAACTCCTCATTGCGGGCACCACACGACCCCTGAGAAGCACCAATTCCCTCCTCCTTATACCACCACTGCATAAAAAGAAAGCCACACAATCACGCTCCTTCGTTGGTAATGCCCCTATCATCTGGAATGCCCTCCCAAAAAACCTGCGCTGCAACCCCTCCTATTTCAGCTTCAAAAAAGACCTCAAAATCCTCCTCCTCAATTATTATTGGGGATCCTAACCTGTGACCTGCACTTGATCTCCAATTTCACCATGTTATATTAGTCCAGTAATACTTGTCCATTTCATGAACATCATCGGCCTAATTACTTGATATGTATAGCTCCTGCCCCTGTTTATCTATTTGATTCGTTTATCTAATTGTTTGATTTGTTTATCCATTTGATTTGTATATTTCACATGTTGTTGTCATTATCTTTTATCTACTAATACGCCATGTTTGGCCCAATTATTATTGGGGTCCTAACCTGTGACCTGATCTCCAATCACCATGCTCCATTTTGTCCAGTATTTTCTGTCCATTTCACGAACATCATATACCTAGTTACTTGAAATGTATAGCTCTTGCACCTGTATATTTATTTTGTTTTGTATATTTCACACGTTGTTTCATTATCTTTTTATCTACTTGTATGCCATGTTTGCTTTATATTATCTTCTCATGTAAAGCGCTCTGATACCTCTGGGTCTAGCCAGCGCTATATAAAACTTTTAAAATAAAATAAAATAAATAAAATTGACCCAGAGTCAGGGCTAGGCTTAAGGAAGGTATGTGCAGATGGTAGGGGGAGAGTCCATGGAGATAAGCCATCCCAGGAGGTGTGTTTAGCTAGCTCTTACCTCCTTGCTGGAAAATCAGCCATTATGGATTTGGAAGATTGGTGCACTCTGGGACAAAATAATGCCACACTCTACAGGATGTGGTCATAACTATGAGGAGTTACCCTGCTCTCATTGGTCAGAAGTGACCTGGTGCTTGACCCAGAGAATTTTGAATAAGTATCTGAGAGGGGCAGAGCCCTCCAGATCTGCTGTTTGAAACTTACTGAAGCAAGAAGTGCCCTGCTGAGAAGTTTTGCTGTGCAAAGATTTCTAAGGCCTGACCTCTGAAGACTGCACCAACTGAAACTACAGCCCTGTGGATTACCTTGCTGCAAAAGGACTAAAGAGTGGACTCCCTGCAAGCTACAGGTTAACAGAGCTCACCTGGACATCACCACAAAGAATTCCCAGCCTGGAGTACCAGTGGATTTGTAAGGGTTTTGTTCAAGTGGATTGCGGAATTTAAGTTTCACACTTTCAAGGACCCTCTTGGAGATTCCAGAACCTTGGATTGTGTGTTGGATACTTTGGGACCCGCAAGCAGAACTTCAGGAAGGAGTTCTAACTGGACCCCGCTTGCTGAAGAAGGCGGCACAACACAGTTGTGAGAAAATTCTTCAGAACAATTTCTAAAGGTGTGTCCCTGTCAGAGAAAACGAAATGACTAAAAGGGGCACTGTTGGTTTCTAAGCGCTAGAAAGTGACTAATCTTTAAAAATTCATATCTCTGGTTCCCTACCGTGGATTTTTTTCGTTTTGGTGTCATTTAAAAGATAAAAATACTACCTATTTTTATAAATTGGTGTTGGATTTTTATTTTGTGTTGTGTCTTGATTATTTACTGAAATTGTGTTTTTAAATGCTTTACATACCTGTCTTTGAAGTTAAGCCTGTCTGCTCGCAGCCACGTTACCAAGGGTTGAGCATAGGAATAATTTTCTAAGACCTATGCTGAGTCCTATCATGTGTTAGTGGCCTTATTGCCAGAGGCAGACCTACATTTGCCCCTACCAATAACCCACTTTCCAACACATGGGCTTCTATTGGAATTCTCAAGGGCATATTATCAAGCCCATTATCGCCGCTTTAGCAGCAGTTTCCTGCCGCTAAAGCGGCGATAATTTTAACGCCGTTCTTGGTAATATGCCCCCAAGTTTTTACATTTATCTTGTTTTTGAGAAACAGACTCCCAAAGCAGGGGATTGTTTGTGAAAAACAAAAAACTAATGCCTCACAGTCTGGCAGCTTTCTAGTGATATGTGGGGAATTTAAATGTTTTTCTGTCCTTCACCTCCAGTTTTTCCTGGCAGCAGTGACCAAAAAGAAAAAGCTGTTACTCCATCCACCCTAAATAGGGCAGATCATGTAATATCTTTCTTCCGACAGCTCCATTCCATCAGCACGTCAGAGGAAGTTTTCTATCAACAGAGTCACTGGGGTTTGCCCATCTACAAATGAGATGAGAGGACTGAAATGCCACAAAGTACGCTGTCCCCCAAACTGTAAGTCAGAGACCGAGGGGCATATTATCTAGGAAGTGGCGGTGAGAGGAGTTAGCCTCCTTGGCTTAACGCCTCTCATCACCACTTTGGAAACGCAAGGCTGCACCATATTACCAAGGATATGGTGCAGCCTGGCGTTTCCCCCTGCGATGGCGCTAAGTCTCACGACTCAACGCAGGCACCCTTGCACCAGAGTGCAAGAGTGTCTGCGAGCAGGGAGGTTTATTTATGTACAGGAAGGTGTCCCTTCCTGTACATAAATAAATCTAAAATGCCATTTTCTAACTTACATGTGTGCTGCTTCATGCAGCACACATGTAAGTTACAAAATGGCATTTTAAAAAGGTTTGTTTATGTACAGGAAGGGACACCTTCCTGTACCTAAACAAACCTTGGCATTTTGCTTTTTCCATGTGTGCTGCACACACATGGAAAAAGCAAAAACGAGGAGAAATGAAGCATTTCTCCTCATATCGCCACCTTAAGACCAGGATTTTCCTGGTCTTAGCTTCGGCGCTGCCACCTATTATCGCCTCTTGATAATAGGTGGCAGCGTCGAAGTGAATGGGTGTTGCGGTGGAACGCCCACCGCAACACTCCACTGCACGCCCTTTCACGCTAAGTTTAGCGTGAAAGGGCACTATTACTAAGGCAGTGTTAAGCCACTTAACGTGGCTTTTAGCCACGTTATGTGGTTTAACGCTGCCTTGGTAATAGGGCGCTGACCCTATCGCCACCACAACGTCACAAAAAGTTACGTTGTGGTGGCGATAGGGGCTTGGTAATATGCCCCCAAGTCTCTAGTAATCACCTTGGAATACATTGCAGTCCATTGTTACCTCATTCATCTTTGTGTTTACAGACAGTGACCAGTCATTTACAAATTAGTCTTGGGCCAGGCGCAAAAGTGTCTGTCCAGACCGAACAGTCAGCCCAATTCTGGCAGACGATTTTCCACCACTGAAGAATCCATTTCCTCTACTTTTCATAACTACCCAACTTTAATTCTGGCCCCAGATATCCATTTGTTGTGTTCCATTTTACTAAAGCACTTTCCAGGATGCATGGATGTAAGCGAAACATTTGTAAACACTGCATTCTAAGGAAGCCTCGATATGCAATTCAAGAAGCATTCTCATGAAAATGGCATTGTCTACCGAGTTCCCATGAAAGCATTACATGCTATGTTTTGGTTATGGTAGTTTTGCTATTACTTGTATTCAAATTGCATTTCAGTCCCTAAGAGAGAAGGTCGAGTCACAGTCCCTTTGATATGAGATGCAGCAGATGTCGCACAGATGTCAGGAGAATGGTGTCATTGCCAAGAAACAGAGATTGCCTATCCCAGTGGCAACATGTTAATATCACTTTTGCTGCCAGTGTTTATCGTTGTCTGTTCTAGTGTGTTTGATAAAATCATCAATTCTCACCGAGGTGGCATCGGTAACTTCATGTCATCACAAATCAATTTGCAGGCGGGCGAAGGAGACAAATGGACGGGTCGCATTTTACCACTCAAGCGCACATTTGCACAATGATTTCCCAATGTGGGAGCACAGATCAGACAAGCGGGTCATTTGTCTCAGAGCAGTTATGGACTTAGATGCACATTGCAATTCGGTAGAACCAAAGATGTTTGCTACCAAAGTCCACAGCTATATGAACTGTTATTACATTTTGATGATGCGATTTAGGGAGACAGAGAGTGGCTACTTAATTTAATGGATTTATATCCCACCAACAGCAGCCAAATTATTTACAGAGATGCGTTGTATTTTCTTGCATGTGCCCTGTGAGAGTGGCAAAAGCAAAAAAAAAAGCTGTTTGTTAAGCAAATGGCATACTGAAAATAAACATTGTCTTCTGGAAAGCAATTAAAATGGATAATCTCTCTTGTGTGTGGATTAATTATCAGAGATGTACGAGGCTCATCTGAATTTAGCTTGTAACAAAAAAAATACATTAATTAATACTCGCCACTTAAACACACTGCCTATATATGATTTGCACAGCATCCATCAAAAAATGAAAAAATACGCATTTTATTCCATGTTTATTTTAGTTTGTTTTGAACAAAACTGTATTTTTTTATTAATTAGTTTTTGAACTGGCCTCAGGAGTTGTAGAGGTCTGACGTTGGGCACTTTCTCTTTCTAATGATAAGATGTATTTACTTTAGGCTTCGCAAGTTTTATATAAATACCAATACAATACAACATAATTCAGGTAAAATGTCCCGATTAGTATCTAGAATGCACGTGTCTCCCCCAGTGAGATATGTCCACTAAAAACATCCTCCACGTGCCAGTGCATGCAAATAGAATTGCCCAGTGGCTGTCTCCTTGTACCTAATATCTCTTTATAGGCTACAGGGAATTTTTCTGAGCCAGTGACCAATACCTGACCACTTCTCTCTCTAGGCATGAGAGTGGCTTCAGGTCTATCCTTGAAAAGGTTATCTTCTAAATTTGCCTAATGGAGGGCTCAAAATCATGTTTGGTAAGGATATGTTTCCTCCACACCACCATTTGACTTCGCAAGAGCATCCAAGCACACCCTTACATCTTCATGTAATTGTGCCATTAAAGAGTCAAGAGTCTGCCTGGCTGGGCCTTGTTTATCTGATATATAACTCTGTTAATAAAATGTATTTAGTATTCCCTATAAATATCCAGTCATCTCTTAAGCCGGAAAAAGCAAACTCATTACCAGATATTAGTTCACATCCGATTGCAGTTTGTAGCTCATCATGGACGACAATCAGGGGCCTATAGACTAATGAGCAGGTACTCATGATTTACACATTGGTATCCATGGCAATGGTTTTGCATCAGGGTTCTGGAAGGCAGAGGCAGGAAGAGAAAGTAAGCACAACTCTAAAAATCCCTATTTACCTACTTTAGTTTTCACTACTCTACATAAACCAAAGGCCATATTTATCAAGGGGTCGCGTTGCTTTTGCACCAAGTAACGTAGTGCAAAAGTGATACAACCCCTAAGATGTGAGTTATCAAGCCATGCAAGGCCCCCTTTCATGGACTTGAGTGGTTTGATAAATCCAGAGTTACTCAACGCAAATTGTTTTGTTGTGCTACTCTTCCCAAGGGAGACGTTCCATGGGTGGTGCGTGGGTGTTACCATGCAAAACCCATGGATTTTGATGCATTCCCAGATTTACCATTACGGACACAACTGGGAATGTGCCAAAATGCTACACCTTTCCAGGTGAGTCATAACGAGGAGAAATATGTTTATTTCTCCTAGTTGCTTCCTCTTATTATGTGTGCTGCATTTTGCAGCACACCTGGAAAGAGGAGAATGCCTCAGGGATTGTTTATGTGCAGGATGGTGCCCCTTTCTGCACACAAACGATTCTGCTTGCAACGGAGGCACCCTTACACCATGGTGCAAGAGTGCCTGCATTAACACTAGGCAGCACATTGTGCACCACTGCTGGGAAAAGGCAGGAATGCTCCATATTGTGATGACTACAGAGCATTCCCCCGTCTTTCCCTGTAATGCAGTGGAGCGCAGCAAGGTGACTTGCTGAGATGCGTTATATTTTGATAAATTTGGCCCCAAGTCTTTCAGCAGCAAATTGTGTGCTAAGTTTGGGGGAAGGGGCCAATCCTGTGAGGTCACTGAAGATCAAATGTTATGTGATATCACTTCCATTACCCCTGCCACTTTGATGAACTTGCTGTCCATGTATCTCTGAACTGAAAACAGTGATGCTTAACCTAAGTCAGATGTGATGGCATTACGTTCCTTTTGCAGCAGAATGTCAAAAATCCATAATGTTACAAATGTAGTGCCTCGTAAGCATGCCCTTTTAATTCTGATGGCGCTGGTAACTAGACTTAATAGTATCATTGGAATTCTGAGTCCTTCGGGAGCTCCGCAGGAGTTGTGCATTTCACCCAGAGACTCCAACTGCCAAAAGCAGATAAAATGTCTGGGAAAAAGAGGGATAAGCAAGAGAATCTGGACCAGAAATACAATTTTCTTCATAAATTGCTCATTGTGCAGGGAACCAGCAGAGACACTCCTCCAATCAGCTGGTAATCACCTTACTTTCCCCAGAGCTAGTGGTAACCCACAACATATTGCCTTTTAATTGTGTTTCTATGGGAATAATAGTGTCAATAAAACAAGAAACCTGGTTGATATGCTTCCTTTAGTACATAATTGCACCAATAAGGCTAAAAAGAAAGACATTTCATCAAGAACATACTTACTCATACATTCCCTTTCATCAAATGATACAAAACATTTTAGTGCAATATATGGTCTATGAGCATTTATGAAGCGCACATTAACCAAAGCATCATGGTACAAAATAAACTACTGATTGGTACATGGAGACATGGCCATAAAAAATGTAAACTAAAATAAATGTTTTCAGACTTGGAGCACCGTAATTTTGGCTCCACCCTTTCATGTGTAATTAGTACACATATACGTGTATGTATGGACGTATGTACTCGTATGATGTGACTTTATTAACAGAATAGAGTGCACTTGAAGAGTTACAGAAAGTGCATCTACTGTATAATCTTGACTATATATTTGTGTGTATATAAACATTTTCTTCACAGAAACAGTGAGTTCTTGAATTTGTAAGAGATATGGGGGCATATTCTCAAGGAACTATCGCCGAGTTAACGGCACTTTATCGCAGCCAAAGTCGCGATAAAATTATTGCCCCATTCACAAGCTGGCGCTAACAGCAGATGCCACCAGTTTACTTGCGAAAGCATCCGCAAAAAACATCGCCACAGATGACCCCGGCAACTATCGCTAATGAGATGCAGAGTAGCCGTTCCCGAGCAAATAGCCGCGACAACACCACACCTCAACATTCTCAACGACTAACCACATCGGCGGTAAGACCACAAAACAGGCGATAAGGCGCGTTAGCAGCAGGAAATTAACACCTGCACCGACCTGGTGTAAAGTCGGACGACAACCTGCACCATCAAAGGGAGCCCAGCCCAGAGCCACACATGAAGAACAACAGATGCCATGGAGCCACTCACCATGCATCCCGGAGCCCCGAGAGGGCAACAACACACACGCCACCCTCCCCCGGACCCCCCCCCCCCCGGACCACCACAGAGGCAGCGCAGACGAAGACAGCGGACCTTCAGCAAATGCACCAGCCTCACAGACCTAACACCAGACAACGTCAATGCCCACTGCAGGCCCAAAAGGACAACCATCCTCCGCATCCTGAACATCATTGCCCACAGGCTGATGGTACCAACACAGCGGACAACCAACATCCCTCCGCAGACAAAGCCGCTGGCTGTGCTGCACCTGTTGGCCTCTGATACCTCCCAACCAACAACCGCCAGAGGAGTCGCACAGCCAGCCCCATCCAAGTTCCCCACACCTGTCCTGGATGCCATCATCAGCTACCAGTACCTATACGTCCCCCACAATGCGCAGGAACAGCTGGAGACCAAGCAAGGACTATACTCCATAGCTGGATTCCAGCACGTGTTGGGGGCAATCGACTGCACACATGTCCTACTTGTGCCCCCTGCCGACACCGCACACAAGTACCACAACAGAAAGCACACGCATCCCATCAATGTGCAGGCAATATTGCACCACAGGGGACTCTTCACCAATGTCGTAGCCAACTACCCAGGCAGTGTGCATGATCCCTTCATCCACCGACAGTCCAACATCAACCAGCGCTTCCAGGATGGCACCTATGGAAATGCACTGCACGTTGGCAAGTACCAAGTGAACACACCACACCCCTCAACTCCACGATCATGCAACTCACAACTCTGGCACTGCACACATCACAAAATCACATACAACATGCCAAACAACATGCCCACCCACCAGACACGACAGCACAATTTACTGTGGCAACCTTGGTTAGCCATGTACATGAGCCATCAACGGCATGGCAGCCCAGCCACACAATACCGGAATGTGGGGAGAGGTGGGAACCAGGCATGTGCGAAGGAGGCAAGTCACCCATGAATGAGAATGTACACAATGCCAAGTGTGGCAGAGATGTGCTGGACAGACTGCAGAATGCAGATCACAGACATATCCATGTCTACATGCACTGCTGGTGTCTGAAGTGTAGTGGACAGTGAACGCAACCATGCCACCCCAGCCAGTGGGGAAGCCCAAGGAAATGTAGCTTGTGACGTCCCCCCCTGTAAGCGTGTGCGGAGTGGGCTGGCCCGGCGTATGCCAAGCCAGCGTAGGGGTGTGAATAAAAAGCACATAGCTCTGGGCGTGGTTCTCTTCTGGAATGCCTAACATGTCTGCCAGGGCGGCGCCTCCCACCCCGCCACGAGGCCGATGCCGTCGCCTTGAGCGGTGTGGCCTGTGATCCTGTGCACCTGCTGCACCTCGGGACGCTGGTCCCTGAACCCGTCATGCCCGCCCCAGCGCAGCCAGGCCTCACTGCTCACCTGCCGACACCGGCGTGTGTCAAATAGGGCCCACCACGTGCCCGCGCAAGCTCCAAGCCCAAAGCCCGCGACCTTGGCAGCCTCCTCAGACCATCACGGCCTCCGCGACACAGGCCCGCTGTACTCCTTTTTCGTTGACGTACTCCACCGCTACCTCTGGCCTACACTACGGTCGAGTAGGTCACACATGTGGAACTGAGTCTTGGTTCCTGCATGGCGGAGTTCATATCATTGTACGCAAGGAGACGAGTAAGAGGAAGACGCGGTTCAGTCCGGAGGAGAAAAGGATCATCGTTACGGAGGTGATCGAACACTGCCGACAACTGCTCTGTTGTCACTAACTCTGTGCATCGCAGGCCAACGACACGTGGCTGTGGACCCCTGCTGACCGCTGCCTCGGGTCTACACTGCTGTCAAGTAGGTCACACATTTGGAACTGAGTCTTGATTACACAATGGCCGAGTACACACTTTACGGCGGAGTTTATATCACCATACTCCCTTCGATGTGGTGACATGAAGTATCTGCATGGCATCCCAACCACACGTGTCTGTTGGCCCTTGATGACTACGCATTCAGCCTACACTGCGGTCGAGTTGGTCACACAGTGGGAATTCAGTCATGAATCATTTATGGCAGACTTGACATCATTGTACTGGCATCATCGCAGACTGCATCCCCTTTCAGCTCCGGTGCCACTAAGTCTGTTCCCCGACATCCATGGACACTTTCTGGTTGAATTTTGGTGGTGACTGAGTCTATGGACTGGGGTTTGTCCTCATCATCATGTCGGTGATACTGACTTTTGTGGCAAAAACGAGGCTGTAGTATTCCACTCCTCCATTTGCCGCTTCTGGCCGGCGTCTGCCCTCTGCATCATGCCCTGGAGGACACCTTGCACTGTCCCCCGCAAATCTCCACTACATTCACCTTCGACACCGATGAGGACCTGCTCACCTCGCGTGGCCCTATCTCACTGCACCGCAAGTCACCGTCCTGTGGCGGTGTGCCTGTGCCAGCCGCAGTGCATCCGGGGCCACTGACTCTGTGCAGCTCAAGTCATGGCCCCTGTCTGCTAGCATATTGGATGGCCTCTGGGTCGATCGACTGGGGGTCATCAAGGCCATGTGTCTGTGGCCCTGCGCTGTCCGCTGCCTCCGGCCTCAACTGTGGCCCACCTGGGCGCACACATCAAATCGAGTCCTGGCCTGCCCGGACGTCGCATCACCGCAGGATGCACACACCACCACCGCCAGGACCAACTCCAAACAACAGGTGCCAGAGTCGTAAGTGTCTTACTGCCAGACTATCAGAGTTGCTCACACCAGTCGTGGGTGCCATCATCAGCTTGTTCCCTGCTCAGCTCTTCAGGTGCCACTAACTCAGTGCACCACAAATCATGGACCATTCTGCTTGCATGTTGGGTGAACACTGTACTTTCTCCGGCTACCACCATGATGCTTCACAGTTGTTTCTGTTATGCTGGTGTTTTCTGTTTCTGCTTCAATTGTGATCACTGTTCAAGTTGTTGCCAGCACCAACGACTCCATGAGGGCTGGCTTACACTCACCACACACACATCCAGCACATGCGTCACTGTACATGTGACCATGCCAATAAAGGTGTCGAGTGCACATGCCCGTAGCCAGTTCAACAAACTATCTGAGTGTGTCCGTGTGCTCATGATGAATGCATTTGTGCCCCGGGCACTACAACATTACATTGTGCCGTGTACAGAGGATACAGTCATGTCACCGCAGGCAGCGGGTGGGACATTGCACATGTAGCTTTGTCGTCCCCCACTCAATACGAAAGAGGAGTGAACTGGACTAGCGTACGCCAGCATGGGGGTGTGGATGATCATCCCGTGGCTCTGGGTGTGGTTCAGTACTGGAAATGTGCTAAGGCATGTGTCTCTGTCGCAGTGTGGGTCTCCATTGGGGAGTGTAGGTGGGCCCTGATGGGACCTAGACACCCACGTATGTGATCTAGTTCGGCTTCCATGAGGTAGTACCCCACCCGCACATGTTCGGCCACCCCCTTCTGGCAGTCTGACACCTGGCCTTGGAATGCGATGTGTGCTTCGGTGGGCTGCTGGGAGCCAGCCGGGGTGGTGGGTGTGTACAGCTGTGTTGTCTGTGCAGGGGGTGGGGTATCCTAGATGCAGCAGTGCTGCCCTGCTCCTGGAGGTCGATTGCCTAAGATGTCCATGGACTGTTGTGGGGCATAGGTGTCAGAAGTGTGGTGGTCCTCTTCAGCATCACTGTAGAGTTGTCTGGTCTGCTCTGCTGGAGGTGTTGTTTGTCCCTCTGCAATGTGAAGGGGAGATGCTTGTTGGCATTGTGTTGGCATGTATGTTGCCGCATTGTTCAAGTTTACATACAGACTTCATGGCAATGTACATTGTGACTGTTTGGGAGGGGCGGACTATTTGATGGGGGACAGTGGACATTTGGACTACATGACGTAGGTGAGGTTGTACACGTACATTTGCATCTCACAGTTTCCTGCTATGTCAGATGTGATTGGCCATTTACTACGCACAGGCGGACCCAGTTGTGTCCTCTGTTCTGCAGTGTAGGTGTTGGACTGTGTACCACATTGTCGTCCATGTGGGTGTGCTGTCATTGCTATGTATGTGTGCTGCATGGTGTGGGAGTCGCACCTGCAGCTGTGATTTTGCTGCCCCTTATCCCTTGGAGGCGGTGTGCCTTAGGCTTTTGTGCTTTTGAGGTGCTGTGATGTTGGACACTTGGGGCATTTGTGCTCTTGGATGGTTTTTGTACTCTTGTGCATTGTTTGTCTGCAGATGTGTTGTTGACATCAGTGGTTGTTTGTGCAGGTGGATGTGTCAGGTTGTGACCTGCTCCTTTCCGGATGTGGTACACACTCAGCCACCTCAGTCTTGTGGCGTGCACAGTGTCATGGTGATTGTACTCCAGCCATGCTGCTGGTCATGTGGTGTCACTTGTATTGTCAGTGTGGCT